>PVJS01006866.1:0-58189 GCA_004027185.1 Glis glis
ATAAAAAATAGGGCCGGGGGTGTAGCGCGGAGGTAGAACGCCCCTGCGTTCAATCCCTGGTACCGCAAAAAAAAAAAAAAAGGCTTTCCCTCCATTTAGGTGGTTCTAGGGGTGCCTGGGCCTTCCCGGGGGCTCCGCTCCACACACCAAATAAACAGGCACCAGGGAACAGTGGGCTGAGATGTAGCCAGGTGGGAGGGTGGGTCCCCAGGGCTTGGTAGAATGGTGGAGGTCCTGGGCCAGGGGTCACTGGGCCATCTGTAGGCTGGGGAGAGAAGGAGGGAAGAGGGAAGGCGCTCCTGCTGCTCTGGGCCCCCTCTGGACACTGCGTCCATGCTGTGAGGTGAAGAGGCATCCTCGGTAAACCACAGCCCTGTGCTGGGCATGCACTGAGCAGACCCAGGGAATCCCTGAGTGGCAGGCCCGCCCCTGCAAGTCACCCCTGACCCAGGGTCGGCCCCACAGGACCCCTACTCCCTGGCATCAGCCCAAGGCTGCCCAGGGCCCACAGGAGTGCTGGCCTGTCTGGCCCACACTGAACCCAGACTTCGTTCAAACCCCGCCTGCTGAGCAGGAAGCTCGAAACTTAGCAGCAGGCAGGGTTAAGGCAGACATCCCAGTCCACCCTGTGGCCAGCCCCACCTTGCTCCATCGCCACTCTCTCTCAGACCCTCCGCCAGCCTCTCCCTGGAGGTCAGTCAGCTCTGCTCGTGGGCATCGGCTCTGGTTGCTGGAGATTCTCCACCTCAGAAGTGCCAGTCCCCCAGTCCTACAAGGGGAATATGCCATCTCTGAATTTTCCAAGAAGAAATGGACGCAGAGGAGAGGGCTGAGTCCAGGCAGCAGGAGAGCTCGGCTCGACACCCCAAACCACTGTAACTATGCTTGATTCCTACTAGTTCCTTTTCTCCACAAACCCTAGATGGTGATCCCAGGTCTTTCCTGAGCTGCCTCCCTTGAGAACCCTGGGCAGCGGGCCGAAGGGGACATACAGGCCACCTTGTGGACAGACCCAGCCGTCAAGGCACCGGCCACCAATGGGCTCTGTGGTTAGGCGGGCTGGGCTTGGCCTAGTTTTCCATGCACCGAGTGAGACAAGGGCCTTTGCACCTGGGGCAGGCAGGGCAGCCAAATCTCGGCCACTCAGCACCCCAGCACCCTGGCCAGTGCCCAGTTAGGACACTGGACCCCAAGGTTGTCATGTCCCCCCAGCTGGAGAGTGGGCAAGGGCAGCAGATACAGGCTGGCGTTTCTGGATGGTGGTGGTAGGGGGCTGTGGGGAGAGGGCCTGAAGAGGTACAGGGGTCCCAGCAGCCCCGGCCCCCCAGCCTTTGTCTGGACTTTGTCTCACCTAACATGGGATCTCCCCTGTGCTGCTGTAGAACACTGGATCACAGCCAGGGATTCCAGCCTCCACGACCCTGTCATCCTCCTGGGCCCACAGGGCAGGTGCATCACTGAGTCCCCATGGTGTCAGCAATGGGGACAAGGCTCCCCGGTAATCTAGAGTCCAGGGAATCTGGAAACATCCACCTGGGGCTTGCACACTCTAGCAGGAACGGCACAGTAGCCGGAGCTCAGGGGACGACCACGTTTTCCACCCAATGAAGTCTGTTCATATCAATAAGCCAAATATTGTCTTGGCCACTGGTGTGAAAGTTGCCTCCTGTCACAGCACACCAGGGCCCAGTGGCAGCTGAGCTCTGCAGAGCGTCGCGACACTTGATCCTACAAGGAGCGGAGAAGGCAACCCTTCCGGCCATGTCTGCTCTCTTATGCCCAAACTGCCCTCTGCCTGACCCGGTTCCGACACAAAGCTAACAGATCCTGCATCGCAGGCTTGAATAGGGGTTGGGGACCCAGCACTGACTTTGAGTCCCTCTCTGCAGGGCAACACGGCTGAACTTGCATATATGTTTAAGTCGCTCCACTGTGAGATTTCAGGTTCACCTCGAGGTGCTCAGAAGCCAGGAGGGGCACCACAAGGCAGGTAGGAGGCATGGTGCACGCTCCTCCTCAGAGCTTGGGCAGCCTACCGCCCAACACCCACCTCCGTAGTCTGCTGCTAGCCCCTGCCCAGCTAGAGCCCCTGTCCCGTGGCCTGCTCTGCTGGGTGAGACGCCTGGCCTCCCCGCCCTGTCACACAGGTGCTCATTTCTGGGTCACCAGCAGCCACAGACCACACTGGCTATAGCCACTGCTTTCCCTAGACCAAGGTCACCAGCCAAAGTGACCACTTCTGCTTGGCACTTCCTTAAACACACCGGGCTGACCGCAGAATCGCAGAAGTCCACACGCCCGTGGCGACCTTTAGAAAATTCTCGGAGCTCAGGGAAATTTTCCAGGAACTCCTTCCTCGCCTCACCTGCACTCTGCTTTAGGTAGGTTGGGGTCCACAGATCTGACCCCACAAACTCTCCACACATTCTCCATCCTTTCCTGCACTTCGGGACCAGTCTACCCTGGCTGTTGCAACCTCTGGGTGTCAGCCAACTCACCCTCTCTGGCTGGTGGTACCTCTTCCTAGGATGCTCCCCCTCCTCCCAGCGGAGATGACAGGGTCCTGGGCACATGAGCAAAGTAGAGTCTGCCTGTGGACATGGCATCTGGCTGCCATGCCCCACTTCATTCCAGAATCCCTGAAGTCTGGAGCAGCATCAATTAAGGGGAGCAGACTATATGGGGCAAGTGGTGTCGGACCGTGCTCCTGCTTGGCCCCAGTCTGCCCACACTGCAGTGTGGCTATACAGAGGTCAAGAGGGCGGCAGCATCCGTCCCATGCTTTCAAACATAATTCTGGACAGTGTTGGAGCTCAAACCCGACATCGGGCTAACCTGGGCTCTGCCTCTGTTGTTAGGCTAGCCTGGGATCTACCACCAACATCAGGCTAGCCTGGGCTTTACCCCTGACATTGGCCTAGCCTGGGCCCTGGGAGGGTTTGGGGCAGGGAAGGAGCTGTGAGTGGGTGTCGATCCTCTGCCCCAGCCAGCCCAGGGAGGAGATGGCACAGTTGACTCTTGTTTCTTGGTATCGGGGAGCCGGGCAGTGATGTCCAGAGGGGAATCTCCATGCCACCCAAGGAGGCCCACGAGGCAGAGGCCCCAGAAGCAGCTGCTGTCTTGCTTCTACCTGCTCATAGATGGGAACCAAGCTGCAGCTGTGAGCCTGGCCACCCTCCCTGGCCTTGAAAGTTCTGCCCTGAGATAAGTGGAGAAGTGCCCATCCCCATCTCAGCCCAGCCCGGGACCCCAGCCCTGGCACAGCAGAGACCCCACAATATATCAGCCTTCACCTCGTGGCTCAGAGCCCAGACAGGGGCTGCCTGGCCAGAGGGAGGAGGTGCCCAATTCCCTAAGCACATCCAACATGGATTCATCTAGGGCCATCGCAGAGCCCGGAGGGGCCATCCAGCAGTCCAGGGAGAACTGGTTTACATTTCCCACTTGGTCATCATGGATGGTGGGTAGTAGAGGTTTTTTAGCCGTGTTACCACAGAAGTAAAAAGAGAACAAAGGCTCCCAGCTCGCCCACTGCCTGGACCCACTCCTCGTCAGGTTCTATAGAAGGCAGCACAGCCACCGCGGGCACCTGCAGGACGTGGACGTGCAAAGGAGAAGGCGTGTGCGTGTGCGATGGGAAAGACCGGGTGCACGTGCCCCTAGGGGCAGACATCTTCAGGAGCCAGGGCAGGGTCCAGCACCTGAGTCCTCCAGCTAGAATCCATCCACTCCTGGGGAAAGTGGCCACCCCAGGCCTTGGGGTTTACCAAGGGCTCCTCATCAGCTGCCTCTCTGGTTCCCCCGGGCCACACAACATGGCTCACTGTCTGGAGTCCAGGGCACAGTGATGGGGCTCTCTGAGCCTGTGTCCTTGTCCACAGGGAGGGGATGCCTGCACCATCAGCCTGGTTGTGGGGGGCAAGGGAGCATCCTGTGTGGTCAGCCCTCGTCTGTGGTTGGCTCAGTCTCATCCTTCAGGGCCAGGCCTGGGCAATCTACCTACAGTGCCCCCAGCACTACGAATGACTCCGCCGACTTTCTCGGCAGTTTCTGAAGCCTGCATTCTCTTACTTCTGATCCCTTGTCTATGGCATGTCCTCCGGTAAGAAGGTGTTCCCTGAGGACGGGAGTCCCACCAGCCTTGTGCACAGCTGTGCCTCTAAGCTCCCACAGCAGTGCCTGGAGGCCACCAGAGTCCCTGAGCTGCCCTGCATGTCCCTGGCCAGGCAGTGCATCCAGGTCATCATGGTGACTCTGCCCCTCCATGCTACGGCAGGGATGCCGTCCATCCCGTCCAGTGTGTCCACAGTGGAGACAACGCTGTTCCCTCTTCCCAGGCTGTAGGAGGAGTTCCTGGGCCTGGAGGGTGCTCAGTAAGGGCACACTGTCCAGGGGCTCTGCGGGGACTGACCCTCTGTAGGATGGCTGTGCCCTACAGAGCAGGGACAGCCCCACGACACTGCAGGACAGAGAACCAAGGAGGCTATAGGACCAGCAGCCGCCTCCTCTGCAGCCTGGAGCCTGGGGAGGGCTGTGGGTGGGAAAATGTAGCTCTGGGGCTGGGAGGGAGAGGAGCTGTGGCCAGGAGTGGACGCAGCCCAAGCCTGACCCTTCTCACTCACTCCCTCATGTGCCTGAGCACATCTGAAAAGCACAGCGCTGCTGGCCCTGGAGTTGCCACGCTGGTGGCAGAGGCCAGGCTGCCGAGCTCAGAAGGCGCAGGAGAAGCTGGGCATGGCTGCAAAGGTACGCATGTTCCTCCAGCGACATCCGCTCCCGACTGTCCCCTCCTGAAGCCTCGTGTTCCATTCACACGTCATGGGTATCTAACTGCCTGTTTGGCTCTGGCCAGGTCCAGGATTGACCCCTTCCTGCAGCCTGAGCTGCCCGATGGTGTCCTGGGCCGAATTTTTATTTGTTCACAGTCTTTCCTTCTACTCAAGCCCCTCGAGGAAGCCGGGGCCCAGCAGGTATGAGGACAACTCAGTGGCTCTGGAAGCTCCCACTAGGCCTGGGAAAATACCTGGTACTTTTTTTTTTTTTTTTTTGCGGTACAGGGGATTGAACCCAGGGGCATTCTACCTCCAAGCTACACCCTCAGCCCTATTTTTTATTCTTTTTTTTGAAACAGGGTCTCACTAAGTTGCGGAGGGTCTCACTGAGTAGCTGAGGCTGGCCGCGAACCCGGATCCTCCTGTCTCAGCCTCCCAAGTACTGGGATTATAAGCGTGCACCACCACGCCTGGTTACCTGGTACTTCTTACAGGGCGAGCCCAAGCACCTACCTGAGTCCTCCAGCTAGACTTATTAGAAGGGGCTGGACACTCCTGGGGGAAGAGGTTGCCACAGCCCTCGGAGTCACCCCACCCCACTGCCTGTCCTGTGCCCAGTGGGTCCCCAGCGCCCCCCAGGGGACCACCCCCCATGATGACATTTGGGCAACTTCCCAGATGCCAGGAAGCTTGCTGGCACTCTCTCCCCCTACCCCATTTGACAGGCGAGGAGGGCCTACTGCTAATATCTACTACCAAGGAGTGGAGGAGCTGGGTGTGAACCCAGGCCCCTCAGGTGCCAAGTCCGGATCTCACCCCACTGCCGAAGGCTGGAGCAGCTCTTACACTCCTGCTCTGGATCCTAGGCTTATCTGCTTCTGAATGGCTACTGGATCCGGCGTGGCTATACATCATCTGTCCAGTTAAACTGTGAGCCTGTGCAAGGCTGGGACCAAACTTCTCAGAGCTTCAGGGAAGTAGCTGGGGTCAGCCCGGTGTCAATGAAGGGACTGAAGTCAGGGGTGGGGGGGTCACAGGCCTTAGGAGGAACCTATTCTCCCGTCGATGGGTCTGCTGCGATGGAAGGGCAGTCAACACATTCAGTGTCTCTATTTTCACTAAAGCAAAAGAAACATACATGGTGGGGAGGAGCAGGCTCAGACCTCAGGGAATCATCCTGCAGTCAGCTCAGCCTGGAGGAGACGCAGCGTGAAGGGGAATTCACAAGGCCCAGATGGGAGGATGCCTGGCACAGTCTCAGCAGGGGTAGCTGCCCCAGGAAGAGCCAAGGGGTCTTGCAAGGGGATTTCTGTTTAAATTAGCAAATGTGTAGCCGGGCGTGGTGGCACACGTATGTAATCCCAGTACTTTGGGAGGCAGAGACCGGAGGATCTGGGTTCACGGCCAGCCTCAGCTCTCTCTCTCTCTCTCTCTCTCTCTCTCTCTCTCTACTTAGTGAGGCCCTCCGCAACTTCATGAGTCCGGTTTCAAAATAAAGTATAAAAAAATAGGGCCGGGGGTGTAGCGCGGAGGTAGAATGCCCCTGGGTTCAATCCCTGGTACCGCAAAAAAATAAATAAATAAATTAGCAAATGCGGTTTAAAAAGTTCATGTCTGTAACCCCAGTACTTGGGAGGCTGAGGCAGGAGGATTGCAGGGTTGAGGCCAGCCTCAGTAATTTAGTGAGACCCTGTTTCAAAATTCAAAATAAAGAAAATAGGTCTGGGGGTGTAGCTTAGAGGTTGAACGTCCCTGGGTTTGATCCCTAGTAACACACACACGCACGCACACACACACACACACACACACACACACACACGATCGAGGGAACAATGTGCATTTCACAGCCTTGAGATGCCTTGCGACAGGGTTTATTTTTCTGGGACAGGACCGTGGACAAGCCGCTATGCTCAGCGGGGTTTCTGCCCCTCCAGGCACACAAGTCACTTCTCTCTGCGGTGGGAACCCAGCCCCAGGAGAAGCGGCTTTGGTGCACAGGAACCCAGAGCTGGAAGGGGGAGTCCCAGCCCCCCACACCTTTCAGAAATTAGTGCTCTGCCTCAGCTACCAACTGGATACCAGCACGCAGGCAGGTGGAGTGCTGAGGGCTAGAGGGTCCACAGGCCTCTTCTCCAGGCAGGGGCGGGTGGGTGCAGCTCACCTCCAGCCATCCTGGGTGGGGCCGGGCCTGCAAAAAACCGCCTCCCAGCAGAGGGTGGGTCAGTGATAAGCAGCTCCTAGAAGTGCCCGCCTTTCCCAGGTATTTCTGGGAAACCTCACAGAGTGGGCCACGGTTCTGAACCAGAAATGGATCCCATGTCAGTGGGGAGAAGGCAGGAGGCAGGAGGGAAGGGAGGCCCAGCCACTGCCTCCTGTCCCCCTAAGTCCTAAGGGACGCCCACTTCCTGCTGAGCATTACCCACTGCCCAGTACTTGGAAGCCAGCAGGCCCATGTTGCTGACCACGCCTCCATTTCTTACACACAAAACTTCCCCTTGTCCATTCTTACCAGGGAGAAGGGATGTCCACCAACAAGAGTGGGAGGGAAAGTTCTAGAAACACATTTGTTTTCCCACTTCCAGCCACCCCAACCGAGGGCCCAGTGTTAGGTATATTAAACTCACACAAAAGGGAAAATCCTGATTGGTTTTTTTGTTGTTGTTGTTGTTATTGGTTTCTGGGTTGTTCTCATGACTCAAGCCCTTCCGTCTCAATTTATTTATTTATTTTTCAGCGCTGGGAATCGAACCCAGGGCTTTGCACGCACACTAGGCAAGTGCTCTATCACTGAGTTGCACCCTCAGCCCTCACTCTCTGATTTAATGCAGCTAAAGGGAAAGGTGGTTTGGGGTTTCTGGACTGAGCCCAACGATTCAGGCCCCTCGCTCCCTGACCGAAGGCAACCACGACTCCAGAGCCCTGCCTTCGCCTCCTCTAAGAGGGGATCTCTCAGCCAAACCAAACTCTGGCGTGTACATATTGCACCCAGAGCCGCGGCTGAGGTCAAGCGTCGTCGGGAGCAGCAGAGAGAATGTATAAAATAGACCATCCTGTTAGGAGCCTGGATCTCATAAATCTCCGCCGTGCTGCCAGCCGGCTTTGGAAGGTGAGAGAAACAACATTAGGGAGCTGAATGAGAGAGCAAAAAAGAATACTGCACGAAGGCCAAAGAGCGGGAAGTCACAGGGGACCGCAGAAAGCGCGGCTCGCCGGGAAATTTACTCTAATCTTTGTTCAACCTCAAACAGGAGGCTGCACCCAGCACCCCACGCAGAAAAGCGTCCGCCTCCCCCGGAAAATTGATTTGTCAATAACCGGAGACTTGTCCAAAGGCATCTCAAGGTTGCTTAAAAAAAAAGGTAGAAATGAAAACGATACAGCAATGGCACACACGATCAAGACATGAGTTCTGAAAAAAAGTGGTTTTAACAGCTGTGAGGGCTGCGGGCCGTGTCTGGGTTGACAATCTGGAAATGTTAGATTTATAATGTCCAAGGAAAGGGGGCACGATGGGCACTTTAGACTAAGAATGCTTCTATAGACAAAAAAATCAAAGTTGGTCTAAATCTCCTCCTGTGATCTAGAAACTCCCTCTGGTACACCCAAGACTTGTGAATTTCCTCATTTGGGGTTGGGTCGCCTACAGAGCACAGGGAAGTCCCGGAACCCAACCTGATATGGGAAGCAGTTTCCTGCCAGGCCCTGGTTGCCCAGAGGCAGCTGGTCCAGAGGGTCAGGTCCGGGGTCCTTGCACCCCTCACATCACAGGCTTCCTGGGTCCTGGACGTGGAGTACAGTGGGGAGCCAGGGTGCCAGGGCTCTTTCTGCTGCAGACTGGAAAAGCCCCAGCTTCACCTGCCCCAGGCCCAGCTCTGGCCCCATAGGTGGGGCTGACACCAGTGTTTTTGCCACCCCATCTAAGAAGGGACTGGAGCTTCCCAGAAGAGGGGCAGAAACCTGTGTGGTGTCTCCATGGCAGCTCCTACTTTTATTACAAACACGTTGCCACAGCCTAAGAATTACGATCCCCTGGACTTCAGCTTTTCTTTTTCCTTTTTTCTTTTTCCTTCTTTTTTTCCTTTTTTTTTAAATCCAGCATACCTACATATTTAAAAAAATTTTCATGAACATGATCATTTTATTTTTTATTTTGTTATACTTTTATAGGTGCATCATAATTACACATTATAATGAGGTTCAGCCTGATAGAAACATATTTCGCATAGCACTTGGAGTGCTTCCCTCCAGATCCACAGCCTGCTCTCCCTTCCCCGTACATGTTATTGAGATTGGTACTGGTAATTTCATATATGTACATAGCATTATTTTAACTGTTTCCTTCATCAAGTCTCCTCCTCACTCCCGGCACCTCCCTCCCTTAATCCCCTTCCACTATTTTACTGGAATCGCTCCTCCTTTATCTGAAGTCCCCTTTGTTCCCCAATTTTTCAATTTTTCCACATACGAGAAAAAACATACAACCCTTCACTTTCTGAGACTGGCTGATTTTACTTAGCATAATATTCCCTAGTTCCATCCACTTTCTTTCAAATGACATAACTTTTAATTTTGTTCTTTTTTTTGCAGTACTGGGGATTGAACCCAGGGGCATTCTACCTCCGAGCTACATCCCCAGCCCAATTTTTATTTTGAAACAGGGTCTCACTAAGTTGCAGAGGGCCTCACTAAGTAGCTGAGGCTGGCCGCGAACCCGGGTCCTCTGGTCTCAGCCTCCCAAGTACTGGGATTACAAGCGTGTGCCACCATGCCTGGCTTAATTTTGTTCTTCTTTATGCTGAGTAAAATTCCATATTAGAGATGAGTAATACTATGTTTAGATTGCAGAATTCTATCACTTAAATTATTTCACTACTGGAAATTTCAGGAGGGTTCTCATTTTTCTAGGACGTCTCCAGGCTCTAGAGTATTTCTGCTGATTTTTTTTTTACCTAATTAATGTCATACTTTATTTTTTTAAAAAAAAGAAAGAAAGGAAGGAGGCAATCACCAACAGATTAAACCAAGAGTCATTCCTTAGTCCAAAAAGGAAGCCACTACAGCAAAAGCCCTCCACCTGTAAGGTCATAGGTGAAGGGCAGGGATGTTGGGCCTAGGGCTAGGCCTGGGGTCAGCAGGCGTCCACTACATGCATGCTGCAGCCCCGGGGAGACCCCGAGTCCAAGCGGCACTACTGCAGTACAGCGAGCTAAGCCTAAGAAAATGTCCAGATGAAAATGCAGCGGTGAGGAAGGTCAGGAGGCTGAGGCAGGAAGGGCACCAGTGCGTCTGACCATTCCCATGGGAGTTTCCAGGCACGGGCTCTGAGGGGGTACAGGTGGCAGCCCCAGGAAACTCAGATCCCCTCCCCTCACGCCTGGACAGGGTGCAGGGCAAGAGGGACTTTGGCTGTCAACAGCAGCTTCAGGCAAAAGGACTAAGCCTAGATCAGAGCAGGTGACTCAGCTGTGCCCTGGCTGGGATAGCCTGTGTCAAGCCCTCACCCTTGCAAGAGACGCAGGGTCTGTGAAGTCTGAACGCATGTGCACCAGCCCCGAGCAAGCAGCAGGCTCCCGCCTGTCCTTCTTCCCTGAGCTGGAGGGGCCTCATGTGCATGGACCAGAGGGGACTCAGCAAGAGGCCACCATGCAGCCACCCCAGGTCACCATGATCCTCAGCAAGGGTTCTGGGGGCCAGTGTCTGTGGACACTTTCCGGGTGAGTACTGGGCCCATACCTGGGCCAGAGCCGTGGCCAGTGCCAACAATGTCAGAGCTCCCGAGGGGCCACTGCCCCACCCCTCAGTCAGCAATCGCAGGTTGACGGGGCACAAAGCACCGGACACCCTGCTAGGCCCGGGACAGCTCCAGCAGGTGAGGGCCCTGCCCGCCAGGGGGAAGGGATTCAGACTGAGGGCCTCCTGCCACCTGCCTGTCCTGGGACCCAGAAGGTCAATCCAGGCAACTAGAAGGGACCTGCTGTGGCACAAGCAGAATTCTTATGTCCTAGAGGGACATTAAGCCTGTGCTTGACTTAGCCACAGCCCCACAGTATGGCTCACCCACGGCAGATGGGGACACGAGGATACTGAGCTCAGAGAGGCTCAAGAGTAGCTAGTGGGGACACACAGCTCACCAACAGTGGTACCCGGACTCCCTGTGGGTCTGTCTGAGCCCAAAGTCTGTGCTGCCCGCTAACAGCCAGACAGGGAAAGCAGGCACCCCACAGGTTGGAGAGCACCTGAGGGGTCCTTCTGTGCTGGGTCACTTCCTGGAGCCACCAAGGGAAAACTTGACACCTCCACGGTCCCCCCAGGCCCTGCTGGACAGCGAGACAAAGCTTGGCTGCAGGATGGTTCTGGCCCCATGAGGCCGGGGACCCCATCGCTGCAGCTTCAAGAGACCCTGATCCCTTCCAAGCATCCAACCAAGGCTACCAGTGGCCTCAGTAACATTTATCTTCTCAAGGCTGCAATGCAACCTGTGTGTGGCATCTGCCAGATTCTACCTGGCTACACATTCTAGGTAAGGTGGGTCCTGGGCACCAGCCCTGAGGCCACCCACTGACAAAGATGGGTGTGATATGGGGACAAAAAGGGGACAGTAGAAAAAGCCTGGACATGTGGTGGAAACTGCCCCAGCTGCTAGGAACAAATCCTGAGCCTTGAACACCCCATGCCCGCACCTGCAGTCCGGCGTGCAGAGGCCCAGGGCCTCCTCTCCCTCTGACAACTCCGCTTGAGACCACAGGCCACCAACTCCAGTTCACAAATAGGCCTAGAGCCACCAGCCCAGGGAAGGACTGCCCCAGCCACCCCAGCCACAGTGTCCACTGTCCACTGCGCCCAGCCTGTGCACGTCATGGGATGCCCGAGACAGCTGCATGGGGAAGTGGCTGCCCGGGCCCCTCTGGACGTCTCTCTGTCCCACTTTGTTTCTTCAAGTGGCAGGAGCCCCAAGTATAGGCAGATGTGGCCTAGAATCAAATTCTCAAGGGCAAGTGCAGAATGGACGGTGCCTGCCTGGCTCGAATGTCCTGAGACAGCGGCCTCCATTCTGGGGCCGCACCTCAAATTTCGGTGACAGAGCAGCCACAGAAAGCCGTCGTTTTTATCGGCAGCCTGCGTGAGCTCTATATTGCTGTGGCCCCTCACCCCCAGCATTCCGGGCCTCCCAGGGGGGCAGATAATCCCACAAAGGGCCTCGTGCCAGAGTCCAGACATTGGAAAGTGCTTTCTCCAGCCCCCCAGTGCTTTCGGGTTCACTGGAATCTTCTTACTGGGCCCCAGGGTTCGGATCGAATGTCCCTTTGAAAGGGCCAGAGGCAGCCCCTGCTCCTTCTCTGGGTCTGCCTGACACCAGATCCAGAGGGCTCCAGCCATTCCTACCCCAGCTGAGGGGGCAGCCCCCCCAGGTACCCTAGGGCCTGCCAGGACCACAGTCCCTGCAAAGAGAGGAGAGAAGATGAGGGGAAAGCCCATCTCATAGCACAGTGGATGCTAATGCCTTTTCTCCTTCAGGGAGCCTTCAGCTAGGGTTGGTATTTGGCTGTTCCTGGCTACCCTCTCCTTTTGCTCTGTCCATGAGCCTAAGGGCCTGCAGAGACCCAAGGACAACGCCTGGACAAGGATCCTGTTCTGACAAGTTGGTCCTCCAATAAAATGTCCAAGACTACACCACTGGCTGGTTTTTGTGGTCATGTCTTTGTGAATGGAATACTCTGTGCATACGTGCATGTATGTGTGATGAATGTGTGTACGTGTGTGTACATGTGTGTGCATGCGAGTGTACATGCCTGTGTGTATGTGAGTGTATGCATGCATGTGAGTGTGCACGAGTGTATGCACATGTATGCACGTGGGCGTGTGTGCCTGTATGTACACGCACATGTGTGTAGATATGCGTGCTTGCTTGCATGTGTATACACGTGTGTGCATGTGACCCAGGTGTGTCCTGCATGCATGCACATGAGGGTGTTCATGCATGTGCGTGTGCGAGTGTGTGAGTGCGTGCTTGAGCTGACAGCTGAGAAGGCCCGCTCTGCTCTCCTGCAGTTCCTTCGCAAGGCCAAGGCGGGTCCCCTGGATGACATCAAAATTCAGTCCCAGGAGTGAGAACAGCAAGTAGCAACAGTCAGGCCAGGAGCTGCTGCTCAGGGAAGTGGCACCCTCAGACCCCAGAACACGGGGGACCCCTGCCGGAGCACTGACACCCCTTCCCATGCAGAAGTTGTCTCCTGGCACTTGCCGGTGTCCTCAAGCCTCTGGGGGCCCCTCAGCAGAAGGCTGACATCCCCCGGCTCTTCTCAGGGAACTCAGTGAGAAACCTGGCCACGATGGCCCCCCTAGTCCAACAAGACCACCTGCCTGGTCACCTCACAGTGCAGCTGCCTGTCTGCTCCAGGGACGATCCATGCAGGGTTCACACCAATGCTGTCCCCTGCCAGATGGCAACCTCTGAGGTGACCGTCCTCATCCACTCCCAGGACAGAACCACTGCAGGCAAAGAATGCTCAGATTCCTGGTGCCAGCAGGCAGAGGAGAGCTGTCGGCAGTTCCCAGCCCGTCCTCCAGCGGCCTCCCTGCTGCCTCTGAGGGCACACGCAGGGGACCCCGGCAGGGCAGCAGGTCTCACTTGCACCCCACGTATCACATTGTTTCACACAAGCTTGTTAGTCTGGGGGCCACATCAGGGCCCCAGGGAAAGCTGCCCTGCTCTGCACACTCACACATACAAATCTGCCCTTGGTCAGAGAAAGTTACAGAAACTCCAAATAGCTCCTAACAACAACCACCTGGATCCCAGAACAACAGCAATACCAGTAGCCAGGCTCCGGTGTTCCGGGTTGTGGTCCCCGCAGGGCTGTCTTCACTCCCCCACTTCCTCTGTGTCTCCTCTGCAGGGCTCGGAAAAGTCAGACCCAGAGAGGGAGGGGGCATCCTGCCCTGGAGGGCGAGGAAGAGGAAGTAGGGGCTGTTGTCGGCGGGGCACACGGAGCTCACCTCCATGGAGCACCTGGGCACCCGCTCCATCTCACTGCTGTGCCACTCCTCCCACCGCACGGGGCTGCACCAGCAGAGTGAGCCAGGCGCTCCGGCTCCGGTGGCCCAGAGGGGACAGAGATGGAACCGGACCCCAGCTCTGCCGTGCTGCATCTGGAGGGCCCCGCTCAAGGTGCAGGTGTTTGGCACTGACCGCTGGCCTCCCCCTCTTCCTGACCCAGCAGACAGGGAACCCAGGAGCTGACCTGCAGGGTCAACGGCCTTGTGCCTATGGCCAGTATATCTCCTGGCCCGGCCCTGGTCAGGATGAAGGATGTGTACTCAGGTGCCAGTCTCCAACAGCTGGACCCAGCCCAGGGCCTCCATGGGAATGGAAATTGAGGTCTAGCCATCCTGGGTAGCAGCAGGCCAGCAGCTGCCCTGTCCTCAGCTCACAGACAAGGACAAGTCCACATCGAGGTGGACCACTGGCCCTCTGCTGCTGGTCAAGCTGGCCCAGAGGCACTCTCACTGGACCTACAGGCGTGGCAGCCAGATCCGGAAGGCCACAGAGAACCAGACATTTCCCCCTCGGGATGGGCCCTGCAGGCCCCCCTGACCACCCAGGAACTGGGCCCCAAGGCCTCTGACCTGCCCGTCACACCAGGGCCCAGGACCAGCCTGTGGCCCGCTGGTTCCTACAGTTGGTCCAAGGTCAAGTCAGGTGCTGGTGCCCATCTTGAGTTTGGGGAGTGAAAGCCAGGAGTCACCCCTGAGGCTGCAGCCCGGCAGGTTCCACTCTGAGGTATCACAGGGATCTCAGGTGGCTCTGGAGCCAGCTCCCGGGGGCTTCCCCACCACCATCAGCTACGGAGGCCTTGCTTTGTCCCCAGTCCTGCCTGCTGGCCCGGAGGCCTCCGGTGAGGCCAGGAAGGGCAGGTGCTCAGTTAGCTTTTACACACTCAGAGGAGCGTCGGGGCTTTGAGGTGGCCTGGCTGGCCCAGCTCTGCACAGCTGTGCCCCCAGGGTGCCCCTCCTTGTGCCTGAGCCAGGCTGTATCCACTCTTTGGTGACCAACACCGATGACGGGAACCAGCTGTGCGGTCAGAGTGCCAGAGGCCCAGGTGTCCTGCCAGGTCCACTGTAGGCTCCCCGGCTACTCCTCCTTACCAAAGGAGGACCACCATGCTCCCCCTCCAGCCAGATCACAGTCGGGCCACACATTCCTCTAGGCCCTGGTGAATAAAGGCAGATCTGTGCTCTTCCTGCCTCGGCCTGTTCCTCACACTGCATGCCCGGAGGGCCAGGGAGGGACTTGCCAGGGCCACGGGTCCAGGTTTCAGGCATGGGTTTCTCATACACACATCCTGTAGCCACTAACCCCCCCCCCACACACACACACTCCCCTTTGAACGAGGGTAGTCTGTCAGGATTCAGGCAACCTAAAACCCTGGGCAAAGGGAGGACTCGGGCAGGAGCAAAGAAATGATCCCTTATCATGGAGGCTGCCAGCCCCAGGAGCTCAGGTGCAATGAGAGGGGCCTCGAACCCAAGTCCCAGCGCTGCCGTAATTAGCAGATGAGATTCAATAACAAACAGCAGCTTTCAGTGGCTTTATCTAACCTTTGGAAGGTAAGATTAACACCTTCGATGGAGAGAAAGTTAAAACTCAGAGGCCCTCTGCTTTGCAATTCTGATTCCCAGCCCTGAAACCAGAGAGCCCCTCCTGGGGCCTGCTATCTGCCCCCAGGACTTTGGAGCTCTCTTACTTTTCACTTTTTTTAAAAGAACTTTTGTTCTTAAAAACACTCAGTCGAACGTGCAGCCACCAAACTGCACCCCCACAGCACAGTCTTGCACACACATGGGCACACACCCACTGGAGAGTGTCAGGGACAGGGCTGCCCCTTCTCATGTGGGCTCACAGTGAGAGAAGCCAAGCCTCCCTCCGAGGGCTCTGCAGAGATATTAAGAGTTTCCCATTGTCCAGATTTACTTGTTGCTGCTCGAATTTCACTTGCCCGGAAGAAGCCGTCCAGCGCGTTCCTCTGCACCAAATCTATGATAAGCCCCCCGGCCAGAAGGTGGGCTGGCCTCACTGATGTCCGCCTTTTGCGCAGGCTGCAGGCGTGGGAGCAGGCCCTCCGTTTCCTCACAAAATGGACTGTCAGCAGTGGCATTGACGAAATGAACTTGGGGGGGGGGGCGGGGCAGTCAGAGATACCACACAGCATAACGTAGCAGGTCTTATTTTTAAAGTCATGTCAAATCACTTTCAGGGAAAAATTGATCTGTCTCTGATAGCTTTTCCTCCCGCTAACGTGATAAATAAATAATTAGCCGCATCGTCGGGCTGTTTCATTAAAGAAAAGGATGGCTAGGTGGGCCGAGATAGAGAGACCGATCAAGAAGACCGCGGCCAGCTGTAAATCCCCCGTGCCTTATGACACCATTTGTATTCTGTCAGTCACTAGCTTATGTTCAGCCTGAGCTGGGAACTGAATACCCTATTCAGAGAGGTACTCGCACGGCGTGTTATTGCAATTTAATATTTTCACACACAGACACATCATTATCTCGCAACCTGACACTGGCAGCATAATTCTGTAATTTTTCAAGAGGCCTAATTTTTCTCAATGTGAGCACCGAGGCCCAGGATTGTCTAAACAGCCCTGTCTCCTCTTTGTTTCTTCTCGGGGGTCACAGACATGCAGAAAAGTGCTCTCCAATCGCCGCTGCCTCTCCACCTTGGAACTTTTCCGGTCTCTTCTCCCACAACAACCAGCTGCAAAATGGCTTTGGGCCAGGCCTGGCCCCGGCTGCCGATGGCAACCGTCTCCAACAGCACACAGCGTTAAGGGCACAGGGTCCCGCGAAAATGAGTGGCTCTTTCAAAGCACAAGTGGGCAGGAGAGTGTGTGCTGTCGCTGATAAACGAAAAACTGAATGGCTTGGAGGTAAAGCTCATCTGAACGGCAGATCTGTGCTTACACACAGGTGCACACGTACGTGTGCAGGCATACAGCATGTTTGTGCACACGGGCGTACATCTGCATGCTCCGTAGACATAATCCCACCGTGTCGAGCAGATGAAGGGTCAGCGTTAGGGGCCATTTCTCTCCCCAGCAGTGTCAGCACTGGCCAACAAAACACCCTCCAGTTTTCAAGTAGCTCAGGAATGCGTCGGATATTCCAGGAATAAGAGCCTGCAAGTGACTTGCAAGGAAGGCCAGAATTTTCCCAGGGAGGCATCTCCTCAGATGAGCAGGTGGCAAAGGGGAGGTGGACAGCCCCACGCCCAGCCGTGCTGCCTGCTGACTGCTTTGACCTGAAGTTGCAGTGTTTTTACAGTCAATAGGGTCCTGTGTTATGGCTTGCCTCCAAAAGGGACCCTGGGACCTGAGGGCAGCTTGATCCTTTCCTGCACACTGATGATGCCCCAGAAACCTTACCCCTGTGACTTTACCTGAGGGAGCCAAGTGCTGGCCCCGGGGCTGAGCCACCCGGGCTGACCAACAGCCCTTCTGAATGTGGGCTGGGGCAGCTGTCGGGCCAACACAAGCCAGAGACGTCAATTCTCAACACAGCAAAGACCCGGTCATATGACTATCCCTCCACTGGGGCCGTCAGTGCAGACTCCCAGACCAGACTGTACCCGGTAGGAAGAAGGCCATAGGGGTGGGGATTAATGCCCAGAGCCTTCTAAAACAGTTCTGTCCTCTTCCTCTTCCCCCAGGGCACCCGCAGTGGCCTTCCTGTGGTCACCAATCCGGCTCCTCCGGTGAGTGTAATTTTCAGTCTTTGTTTAAATGTTTTATGGACTGATGTGACTAATGCTCTCCGAGGAGGCTGTTATAGCCCATTGGGCAGATACAAATGTCTGAGCAGTTTTAAATGCATGCCCCTTCTCCTCCTAGACCCAATGAACAAGAAGGAGCAATCGGAGTCTATTATGTAAATCCATATTTTGGTATAACATCGACTGCCAGCTTCTGAATATAGATATGGGATTAGACTGTGTCACAGGAATGAGTCCCAGTAATATTCAGAGCCCATTCCTCATGGGCTCACCCAATCATTTTATCCCTCTGCTGAAATGCTGGGCCCCTGCCTGCCACAGGTACTGGGGAAACCTTTCATTTGAACTGCAGAATTTAAAAGAGAAAGAGAGGCTCATGGAAGTGCTCCAGCATCCCTCTGTCCCTTCCTCTCTCTCTCTCTCTCCCTTCGGCCTTTCTAATTTGAAATAAAGCTGGGGTCCGGCATCCCCTCCAGCAGCCCTGTGGCAAGGCCGTGGTGACAGAGAACACAGAGGTTGGGTGGGCTGTTGGTGTGACTTCCGCCTTCTCCCATCTGAGCAGTCTGGAACCACCCAGACACCAGAGCAAGGGTCTGCTCTCCAGAGATGGGCCAGTGGTGCCTGGTGGGTGCCTGCTAACGGCCCAACTTGCCACTCACACAGCTGAGAACAGCCTGCACCTCACCCCCAGAGCTCGGGGACCACGTCTTCCTCTTGGTGGGCCCCTTGGGCAGCATCCTGTTGCTCTGCCTCCAGATGAGCATGGCCCACAGCCTGGTACTCAAGGGCCACAGACAATGTGCTGGGCTCCAGGGAAAGATGGACAAACTCCTTAGAATAGAGACTCCAGAAAAAAGCAGCAGAACCCAGCCCGGCAGGAACTCAGAGGCCTCCGAGAAGAAAGGACCTGGCAGATGCCAACAGCTGTTTCAGCCCCAACTATAGACGTAAGGGTGGAAAGTGCCCCGCATGGGCTGATGGGTAGGAAGGGGCAGGGGGTGTGGCCAACGCATGGAGCCCCCGCTGCACACTGAGGACCACACCAGACCCAAGCGCCTGTACCTCTGAATTTGGGAATAAAATCACCAGTAAAGGATCACGTGTGCGCTTTAGCTCAGGACCCAGTCCAGTGGGTAGGGCTTTATGACAGAGTATGTACGAGCCTCACCTATGGTTGAGCTGCATTAGTGGTGGTCCACACTTTCTACCCGACCTCTATGCCCCCCCCCTGGGCCCCACAAAGGGTGGGAGGCTGAAGACCAACAAGCGAAGTCACTCTGACTGCCTGTCTGATTGAAATGAGATTCTGGTGCACCCCAACCTGGCCCCAGCACCCCAATTTCCATGCAGAAGTACCCACTAAACACCATGCTGGACCCTTCTAGATCCTTCTGTGTAGCCTTCCCTTCTTGACTTCAGGAGTGGAAGAGGGCAGGGAACAGATACACACACATTCACTGCCAAGCTTTAACCAAGTTAAAACTCACTTTTATTCTCCAAAACATCCTCACCTGTACCTGGCACAAGGTAAGGGCTACCATGTGGGCCAAGCCAAGCCAAAGTGGGGCCCAAGGATCCAGGAAGAGCAGGCTGTGGGCACAGTACGAAGTTGGGGGGAAGGGATCCCCCAGTGGGGCCAGGCGGCAGGATAGGGCCCGAGAGAGCCCTGGCAGGCAGCCTCCAGGGTGCCCATGGGCCTTGATGATATTTGCACGAAGCACACAGCTTTGTTATTCTTTCTAAAGTAGGCAGTAGACAAAGCCACTTATTTCTTAAGTCGACAGCACACTAAATGGGAAAGAAACTTCAAGCATATGGAGGTCACTTCAACAGGGACTGTCCCCAGAGCCAGGGGACACCCGGCCAGACACAGCCTAGACCCTCCATGCCTAGTCCCACCAGATGACCCAGATGGCGTGCTCAGCTAGGCACACCTGGGCCCCCCAAAAAACTCCCCACTGCCATCCAACACTGAAATTCACATAGAATATAAATTTTTTGTCAAAGGAGAAAAATAAATCTATTTAAATCCATCCGGGGAAGTCAGGAGGCAAACAAAAAGGGAAAGGAAATAGCCCTCCATGTCGGGGGACAGCCCACAATGATTTCTGGGAAATGACCTAAGAAACCCCAGTAAGGCCTGGGAAGCCTTCTCCTCCCTGCATCCCAGCAGCCCCGGCTCTGGTCTCCAACTAAGTGGTCCCAGGTGTCTCTCCTTCCTGACAATGCCCACCGCACTTCCTGGGGGTGGGAAGGAGGCACCCACGAGCAGCCACGGCTCCCATGCTTCTGCCAGAAGTGTTGAGAGACACGGAGGCTGAGCCAAGGGCCGGCTCCTTCACACTCAGACACATGCCTGAGCCCCTTCCACACTGGGAAGAGCCTGCGGCCACTCGCAAGAACTCCCACAATACAACTCGGGTCTCCTCAGAACGCCTCGGAAGCAGGAGAAAGGAAGATTCCCAGAAGCCCTTCCCTGGCCCACCACCGGCTCCCCGCAGGTCCTCGGATGGTGCCTTGCGACACTCAGGTGGGAATGGGGGGCCAGCATCCTCCATCGGTCCCCTCGGCAACTGCAAACTCAGCTCAGATGTGGGCAGGACTTCCCTGGATAGCATGGATCCCAGTATACACGCGCACGCGCGCACACACACACACACACACATACACACACACACACACACACACACACACACTCATGCTGGTTGCAACGCAGATAGGAGGTGAGCACCATTCTCCAATGCACCTTATCCACCAAGAAGCAGCTCAAGGCTGGTGGCTTTCCTAAGTTTATCCTGCAGGACCTTCACATCAGGTTCAGAGAGCCCACGTGTGAGGACTGTGAATTCCTCACTTTCCAGCGCAGGGATTTAGGGTGAGCAGAGCAAGGACTGCTCATTAGATCCCCACGTCTGAGCCCCCAGGAACACCACACACGGGCTGATTTTCCCCTATGCATGTAAAGCCCTGTATAGACGTTTATTGATTCTTCCTCCACCTGAGCTGGGAGGCTGGAGCTAAGGGCTTCCTAACACTGGCCACTCGGGGGTCCACTCTGGCCCACAGTGGGTTCCTATGGCTCTGTGGCTGCATCCCATACTGTCAAGAGTGGGGTCCACGCCAGAATGAAAGAGAAGGCCCATCTTCATCAGGCTTGTTTAAAGACAGATCCCACTGCCTCAGCCCTGAGAGATGAGTGTTCAGGGTTGAAAACGGCACATGCCTCAGTATGTAACATGTGCACGGGATAATGCGGAGCCTTATTTAGAGGAGATGAAATATTCACCAGGACTGAGCCATGTTTTAAAATGATTATAAATTATTTTAACAGTGCATTTGCAAAGGGTTATAAAAACAGCCATAATATATTTTTTTCTTAGATTCTAGAATTACCAGTGTGACAGCTAATGCAATAATGATTTGTTTCAAATGCCAGTGTTTAAGCTGTATAAAGCTGATTTTATACATTTTTCCAGTAGGCCGCATTGTAGTTAATGAAATTAAACACACCAATCGCATTTGTCCCCAGGGGACGAGGAACTGAACACACCACTGGTTTATTTTTTTATTAAAATAAATTGCAGCCGGCAAGATGGACTAATTGCATACAGAATTGAAAAAGAAACATTCCATTGATATAATTAAGCCAATTTTCATGGACAGAAATAGTTATAATGGATATAAAATAAGCAAAGCCCTCACCAGAATCTGACTTCCGTCCTTTTTTTTTTTTGCACAAAATGTTAACTATTAAACAAATATGTATCTCGAGTGGTCAGCTCTCCCGTCTTCCAGCTCTGGGCATTGTTCCTGAGTGTCAGGAGAGGTCGGCCCATGGGCCAGCATGGGCACCTCCGGATGGTGGAGGATCTGATGTTGAAACCCTGCTAGTGGAGTGGTCAGAGCAGGAAGAGGCCAGCCCCCACCACCACCAACGCTCAGGGGCCACTAGAGCTAAAGGCACTCTGGGCTCACGATGGCCTGGCACATGAAGCCCTAGATTTCAGAAACAACAACCAATTCCAAGCAGCCCCGCATCGGCCCTGCAGCTCAGGTGCTCGCAGCAGCAGTGGCTGCAGCAGCCCCAAGCCTCCCAGATTGCCTGGAGTGGGGGAAGGCTGCTTATTTCCCTCCAGAATGGGTAAGGGGATAGGGGGAGCCAGCAGTTCTCAGACCTCCGAGCCAGGCGGAGCCTCCTGCATTTACTCTGGGCTAAAGGTGTGTGTGGAGGGGAGGAGACAAGGCCATCCCTGGTCAACACCTTGACTACTTTGCACCTGCCCTTGGGAGAGGGCACCTACAGCAGGTCAGGAGAAACCCAGCCAGGTTCCCTGGAGTGGAGAGTCCAGTTCTGAGCAAATAAAAAATCCAACCCGCAGGCAGCAGAGACAGGAGTTCATTCCAGCCACATGCACAAGCTGTAAGCACATGGATGTCTTATTTGCCTTCTAAGAACAGACCTGTTCCAAGTTAAGATTGGCCTGGAGAAAATGCTTAAAACTGAGACATTTAAAAAAAAAACCTATGGAATTAACTAGAGTCCGCAGTGCCCTGAGGGCTGGGGTGTGACACCAGCCCCCTTGGAGGTCTTCCTTAAGCTTTCTGTGGAACCCTAACTTGCTGTGCAGCTGCCTGAGTTAATCCACTTCCCTCTGCCTGGGGTTTCCTACCCTAAAAGTGGCACAAGCTACTCCAAATTCCGTCCTCCACAAGATCAATAAAGGGAGAGTGGGATCATGTGTATTAGGGAGGGACGGGGCACCCCTGCAGACACCCTGACCAGTTGCCCTAAGGCTGTCAGATGACAGGAGGGCGAGGAACAATCCTCAAAAACCTGACTCCTGCCCTCCTCCACCACGGTTGCCCCGGACTGATCCCCTACACCCACGCCTGACTTAGCCCCAGGCTGTGCACACTCTCGAGTTCCGAGTTCTCCCTGCACAGGTTCCCCAAGCAACAGTGCAGGGAACACCCCAGTTGGGGCCTGGCGTCGGAGGAGTCAGGCCAGGAATCGAAAGTCTGGGGATTCAGAGGCGGACACCGGTCCTTTTCCACCTGGGAAGCCAGGAGGCCGGGAGCCTTGGGGCTGTGCTGGCCCCGAAGTAGAAAGGCGCTGCTCCGGCTGGGTCGGGGTCAGCGGGCGCAGCGCCGTGTAGACGCGGGCACTACGGAGGTGGTAGTTGCGGATGACACTGTGCAGGAGGAGCAGCGAACCGCCACGATCAGCAGACCGATCCGAAATCCCCAAGCCCCGCGTCCCGGCCAGCCCGCGCTGTCTGGCCCTCCGCGCGGCCGCCGAGGCGGTGCCCGCGGGCGGCCGAGCGCTGCACGGTGGCTGGCGAGGCCCCGGCCGGCTCCCTCCGCCTCCCGAAGTTTCTTCCCCTGCACCGGTAAGGCGCCGCGGCCGCTCCTTGTCCTCGGGAGCCTGCTACGTGAGCTGCAGCTTCCAAGACTTGATACACGGGTTTGATTCAAAACCTGATAAATTGTATTTAACGCTATTTGAAAAATTTAAACGAAATTATTCAAAAGATTTTAATCCTGGATAATTTTTGTTGAAACTCTAATTATACATCACCTTAATTACCAGTACCAGCCCCCCAAGGATCCCTAATTGCCTCCTAATTGAATAAAACAGGGGGCTAATCGCGCCCACCACGGCCCAGTGAGCTGTGGCTGGCTGTGCCTCCCCCGAGGGGCCATGGGGGGAGCCCCAGCCACCCTCACCCAGTCTCTCACAGAAACCAGGGACCTGGTCCCCTGCCTGCCCCCCAGCACTGCCCTGAAAGGGGGGTTTGTAGACGCTGGAGCCACAGGGCGGGAGGGGCTAGGAAGTCTGGTCTGCACCTGCTCCCAGAAGGCAACCCACTGGCAGAGCAGGGTGGCCCAGGTGGAGCCAGTAGTTGGAGACCCTAGGGCACAGCCTGTGCCTTTTCCTCCCGGCTGGGGACCCCACCAGGTGTGTCCCTCCACAAACCAGCCTTGGTAAGCCTCCTCCTGCAGGCCTCTGCACCATGGCACACCCTCTAGCCAGTGGGAGAAAGAGCCTGTGGGCGCACAACACAGCGCCACAGGGTACCCAGCCTGGCCGGCAGCCCTGCACCCCGCCCCTCCGCAGCAGCCTCCGAGTTTCGCCCGAAGCGGGACAAGATGCTGGACTCCCCACAAGAGGGTTCCTGGTGCTGCTGCCCTGACCCGTGTCCAGAGGAAAGGTTGCCATCTGGGCTCTGGGGAAAGCAAGGGGGAGGGTCAGACTTCCTAGGGAGGGTGGGAGAAGGGCAGGGCCCGGGGAGCCTCAACTTGGCCTGTTTCAGTGGGAAGAAGGAACCAGGAGGCTCCACTTGCCCCCCCACCCTGTCTCACACACACCTGCACACACATCACGTCAAACACATGCAACACACACACACACACACACACAGTTCCACACCTACCTCCCAGGGGCTAGATAGGTTGTGCGGACACTCCCAGCCCTGGGATATGTGGTGTCTAGGACCATGGGGGTCTCTCACCTCCATGGGGATCAGGCCACAAAGGGCAGCTCTGGTGGGGAGCCCTGGCTGCAGAGCTTCTCAGGGCAAATCGCCCCTGCAAAGAGGTCCCCAGCTGTGCTGTGTGGAGCTCGGAGGTCAGGAGGGCACCTTGGCTGCGCTAACCCCACCTGCCCACCTGGCCCACAGCACTGGCAGAAACAATAAGCTATTGTTAGGAATTTAGTTGGGACAGCCCCACATCCCCACTGGCCAGCACTGACCCAGCCTGAGTAAGGAGACCCTGGCCCTGAACTGTCCTCACTCTGCCCCCTGGCCCCAGGCGCAGGTTTCCTTCCCATCTACTGCCTCTGCCCTTGGAAGCTAAACCCTGAGACCCCACCAGAGGCCAAGAAGAGTTACCAGCCTGACCACCTAGCAGGCCCAGCCAAAGCAAACCACCTGAACTGGGGCCTGGAGTAGGGTCCACCACGGGAAACACAAAACGAAATTACAGCCCCAGACGCCCATCAGAGGCAGCCCCCCCAAGCTCCAGGTCATGAGATCACATCCACCACCCTGGTCGTCCTTCTGTCCCCCAGACAGTTCCAGGCACAGCCCAGGACTCAAGTACAAGGGCAATGCTGAGCCCTGCATAACCATGACCCTGCTCCCTCCCCAGCCCCTGAGGCTGGTCGGGAGGTGGCTGGCTGGTGCTGGCCCTGCTGCCTCCAATTCAGGTAATGGAGTTGGGTCCCAGGGGACTTTCACATCTGCTTAAAATATTGTCCAATGAAATGAAATTCCTCAGCATATCCTGTGCTGCTTGGGGCAGGCATGCTTTCCTGAACCTGCCTCAGCCACCTTCTTGGGAAGGGCTGGGGGCAGTGGTCCCAGCTGTGGAGCCTGGAGGGGGATCCCAGAGCTCTCCCCAGCTTGGGCACGAGCTTGCACACGGCAGGCAAGCTCTCCCTGTGCCGGTTCTCACTAAGGATGCCCAGGAAAGAGAAGCCTGCTTGCTGTGTCCCCTTCAGTCGGGTTCTCCCGGTTCTCTGGCCTCTAGGCCAGGCCGTAGAGGCGGCTGCCAGGCACCCTTTCAGGTCCTGAGCAGAGCTGGGTCCAGGCAACCTTCCCCACCTGGTGGAGGTGGCGCAGGCGGAAAGCAGAGGCCGGTGGGATGCCTCTCCGGGCGTGGGCCTCCGAGAAGTTTCCGGGGCCATGCCAGTGCGCACTGAGCCAGCCTCTCGCTTGCAGCGAAGGCCTGGCCAGCGCAACGGCTTTACTCTTTCTTACTTCAGTTTGGGCACTTCCTCTGCAAGGGCCCGACCTGCGGCCACGGGGTCGACGCTCTGAGAAGGTCCAGGGTGCACACACAGACCCAAACACGTACACGACACACGCGCCCCACGCGCCGCGGGCCGGCACGCAGTGCCGCACAGCCCTTTCTCCTCCTCTGCAAAACGTCTGGCCTTGTTCGCAACATGAGGGGTCAGAGGTCACAGGAGGCCCCCGAGGCCGAGGCCAAGGGCAGCCGGCAGAGGAACCCGGCTGGAAGGGGCGCCTCACGAGGGGCCACTAAGGGCCAACGGCGGAGCCCAGGGGCGTCCCGCAGAAGACCGACGGGAGCTGCTTTTCCCTGCCGGCCGGGCGCGCGGCCTACGGCTGCGGGGGCCTCCGTGGGGCCGAGCCCGGCCGGGTCCCCCGCGGAAAGGGCAGAGCTTTTGCAGAAAACTGCTGCGAGTCCGGCGCCCACCCGGCTCACGCTTGAGGGCTTGGCCCTGGGTGTCGCGCTGCTGGGCCGGGCAGAAGCGGGCCCAGGAGGCGCGGATGGAACGGCCTGATGATGGTCGGGCGGGGATCTCTATCCGACAGGGCCTGGGCGCCCCTTCCGCGGGTCCGCAGACTCCGGAGGAGGGGGCGGCAGGAACGGGCGGCGCGGGGTCCGCTCCGCGCGGCGCTCGCCGCTTCGCTGTAGCCGGGCCGCGGCTGGGCGGCGACAGCCGCACTCGCCGGGCCGCCGCGCCGCCCGTCCCCACCTGCCCCGCCGCGGCGATCGCCAGGGCCGCAGCCCCCGGCCCGCTGGCCTCGCAGCGGATGACCACGGTGGCCGAGCGCGGAGGGCGCGCGAGCTGTTCGGAGGCGCAGCGGTGTGGGCGGCGGGAGCACCCGGCCCGCGGCAAGGACCGGCCGGCGGCGGGCTGCGCGCTGAGCCCCGGGCTCGGCCCAAGGCGGAGCGAAAGAGAAAGTAAGAGCCGGGACCGGGCAGCCTCGCCGGGGCAGCTCTGTCCCCCAGGGCCTCGCGGCTGTGCCAGGCGAGCGGGTGCAGGAGGGTCCGAGCGGGACCGAGGGCCGCGGCGGCGGCGGTGGCGGCGGGTCGGAAGGCGGCCGGTGAGGACTCTGCTGCCGGAGGCACCGGCGCCGCGGCGGCCCGCGCGGGCTGCCGGAGTCCGAGGAGCGTCCGCCACCACGCGGGGCACCACTTGGGAATAAACTTCACGACCACAGTTCCAAGTGCAGGAAAAAGTCTCCATTTTGCTCCCCAAGCGGCTGCGGCTGTCTTGCCTGTGCCACCCCTGTCCCGGCGCCCGGGGAGCCGGGTGGGCGCCGGCCCGCGCCCCCTCCTCCGCCCCCTCCCCGGCTCGGGGTCTCCCTCCTCTGCGCCCGGCTGGCGGACGCCAAAGGCGGTGCTCTAGCGCCCACTATTTCAAAAGCCCGGAATATGATTTGACCAGGGCTGAGAGCCACTCGGAGAGAGAGAGGGAGAGAGCGAGCGAGGAGGAAAAAGTTGCTCTCCCCTTTCGTCAACTTTTCGCTAACTTTCGCTTTGCGCTCCCCTCCACCCCCGGCCCTCCCCCTCCGCCCCCCTCCCCGGCCCCCACCGCGCGCCTCGGGTTCCCGGGCCCGAGCGCCTGACACTGTGGGGGGGAGGGGGTTCAGCGGGGAGGGGGCCGGCGCCTTCGGGGAGCGCGCGGCCCGGGCGCCCCGAGCCTCCGCGCCGAGCCCGGCCGCCCCGGAGCGCGGGAGGCGGAGCAGCCCCCGGGCCGCGCGGCCGAGTCGGGGGCCCGAGCGGCAGGCGCGCCGACCGCGCCCCGACGCGCACCCCTGGCCCAGGCACCCCGGCCCCGCGGCCCGGGCCGGGCAGCGCGGCGCGGCCGAGCGCGGGAGACTTACTTTTGGCTAGCTTCCTCGCCCTCGCCTTGGATCGCATGGTGTCGGCTCGCGGAATCTCTCTCCTCCTCCTTGAGCCCAGAAGCAGCTACACACTATCTTCATCTCCCCAGCATTGTCAGTTTGGACACCTTCGCACATGCGCACAGAGCACTCAATCTGACACCCCTCGCCGGGGCCAAAAAAACTTTGCAATGTATTCATCATCCTCATCGTCGCGCCGCCGCCGCCGCCGCCGCCGCCTCGGCGCGGGATTGGGGGGCTCTCCTCGGCCTTCCCGGTCTTCACCTCACTCCTCTCTGCCCCCTCCCCCCCCTTTTCAGCGCAGCTCGGAACTGGCCCTTTAAGAAAACATTCCGTGCTCTGCGCTCCCGCCCGGGGCCCGCACCCCGGACACTTTAAAAGGACCCAGGTGGCCCTGGAGGCGAGGTGACCGTCCCCCCGCCCTGCCCCTGCGTCGCGTCGCGCTGAGGCTCCCGCCCCAGCCGGGGCCGAAGATGGGGTGGCGGCTGTGGTTTTCCGCGCGACTTCCTTGGATCTCGGGACAAACGCGCCGACAGTTCGGACGCGGGTCCGGGCTGATTTTGCTTCGTTTTACTGCATTTTATTGCTAATTAAAAAGCTTTCGTTCACCGTCGCCCCAGCCCGCTCTCCTCCCGACCTCTCCCCCTCGGCCCCCGCCCCCGCCCCACGACGGCTCCGGGGGTGCCGGGGCCCGCGCGCCAGAACCCGGCTCCTCCGAAGCCCCCCGCGGGCCCCGCCGCCGCCGCCCTCGGGCCTCCCGGGCCCCCGCCCCCTCCCCTTCGCCCCCACCCAACGGCTGCCGCTCCGGGCTCCGCGGCTCAAAAACAACAGCCCGGGCGCCGCCAGCTCCGCGCTCCGCCACTGCCCCGGCCGGCGGGCTGCGCTCGGACCCGCCGCCTCGGTGCGGCGCGGAGCGGCAGAGGGCAGCGCGCCCTGCGTGGGGCGGCGCGGGGGCGGCCGTCCCCACACCCGGCCCTCGCCCTGGGCGCCCCGCATCCCCCGGCTCCCGGGGCGGCCCGCGCGCGCCTGACTCCGCACCCCTGCTCCGCGGCTGTGGCGGCCCCCAGGTGAGTACCGGGGTGCAAGAGCGCCGGCGGAGCTGGGCCACTTGCCGGGGCCAGGGCCTCCTCGGACACCCCTCTCTGGCCTCTCGGGGCCCAGAGGTGACTCGGGCTGGAGGGCCCACGGCGCAGGTGGAGGAGCTCGGGCGGGAGCCAGCCGGGCACTTCTGCCCCTGAACCCTCAAAACTCTGAGGCGCGGCGGCGGAGGGGATGGACTGGGCACCTGCAGGGTGACCTTAGCCCTGGGGCCTGATGGGCTGAGTTCGGATTCCTCATTCGAATTTGGCTTGCATTGGAGAAATGAATTGGAAGCAAACAGGGGCGCTGCCTAGGCTGGGGCGCTGCCCCCGTCGCCCTTCCCAAGCACCGCGGTCCTGCCAGGCAGCACCACTTGGAGCTGTCACGGGGTCACCTGAGCCCGGGGCAGGGGTCCTGCCCGCGGCGCCAGGTCTCCCGGCTGCCCGGGGGGAGGGGGATACTGGCAATGCCCACCCCCCTCTTTGTTTTGCAACGGAACCAGAATCGGCTTCATTGAGACCTACACACACGGAACCCGGAGCCTTTGCATTAAAAGGGCCGCCGCCCTCCGGAGAGCTAACCCTGAAAGCCGGGCTCTAGCAGAGGCACCCGGATGGGGAGGAAAAACCACCCCAGAGGAAAAGCCCAGCGGAGCCAGCGCCAGCGGTGCGGTGGCGTGCGCTGGGCCTTCCGCCTTCCAGTCCCTTCGGTCCGCAGCTGCTCTCCTGCCGGATTCCACCCCATGTGCGGCTCCCATGGCTCAGGGGTGTTCAGCCTGCACCCCACTCGCTGAGAATGGAAGTGCTCGCTGGCCTCTGCTGTTTCTGGCCCTAGGTGAGTGTGGCCTCTGGCCCAGCTGCCCGTTCCCTGTAGACCTCCCGGAGGGTCTGTCTGCCCAGTTACTCACCCTCCCCACACTAACTAGCTCTTCTCTTGGACCCGGACACAGAACCACTCAGCTTACAGGGCCAGACTCTGGAGGCTATGGCGGGGAGTTCCGGAGCAGACAGGGCACCACACCATCACAGCCGCCCTGGGTTCCGAACCTGACCACAGGTGTGGTTGGGGCGCTAGAGCTAGATAGAGCACAGTGCTCCCCTGCCTAACCTGGACCCAAGGGCACACAGGAGACAGAGAGCCTACCCTGGCTGGGGCTGCTAGCTAGAGAGGGCTCAAGGTCACTCCTTTACCAAGGGACCCCAGGTGCCCCTTGTTCCCGCTTCTAGCCTCCCGGGAGGTTTGGCACAATGAGGCTGTGAAGTCCTCTCACCTGGTGGGGATCCTGCCCTCACCCACCCCCACCTAGCACTGGCCTCCTCTTCCTTTGCGCTGGAGGCAGCCAGCAGGCCCCAAGGTTAGGAAGGCCCAGCTTTCTTCTGGGGTGCCCCAGCTCATGGCATCCTCTTCCTGCCTCCTTCATCTGCTCAGGAGGGGACTGTCAGATCTGTGGCCAGGCTGGGCCAGGAAAGCCATCCCCAGGGCTGACCCTGGCTGGCAGCAGGTGTGGGGAGCAGGCAAGGCTGTAGTCTCTTCCCAGCCCTCTGCCATGGTTCTTGGGAGTGGGAGAGGGACACTGCAGCTGCCGGCCTGCTTGGGGAGGAGGATCTGGTGACCAAGGCTGACCAGGGAGATGGCTGAGCTGCAGAGAGACCCCACACACCCCTGCTGCAGCAGCTCCAGGCGGGCTGTGTCTCCCCAGTCTGCTGAAGGGGCCCAGCCAGGCCGTCCCCAAGGCCAAGGCCCTGGCCAGGGTTAGGTCCTGGCTTGGCCAGGCCCTGCCCCCGCGTGGCCAGACTTAGAAGCGGAGAGCAGGTCAAACATTTAGAAAGGGTGAAGCAGGGAAAGTCCGATGCAGCCTCACCCTAGAGGCCAGAGATTTTTCTGTGTCCCTGCATGGCAAAGACTTTGGGGGGACTTAGGGGGATAAGTATGGGGAAGTGGGGGTCCCATGGGGGTAAAAGTTCATACTAAAACCTTTAAGGGCAATTTTCAAATTGAGTCAAGTTCTAGGAAGTTTGGGGGCTGCTGCTGGACCTCGGGACCCTGCCCAGCCCCAGCCCCAGTGACCTCCTCCAGTTCCCAAAGAGCAGCGGGGTGTGGCTGGCCAAATATCAGCCCCCTACACTAGACAAATGCACACTGCTGTCAAGTTCTAGAACCCATTTCATTACTGGTTCTAGGGGACTAGAGCGGCTGGGGACTTTTACCACCAATTTTCACTGCGCTCTGGGCACAGAAGGAGGCCAACTCCCAGCTTTTCAGGCCAGCTGAGCAGTCTGCTGGAGACTGGAGATGCACATCAGATCCGGGGAATGAGAAAAACGGGTCCTTCTGTGCTGGAATAAGTATCCCAGAAGACCACCTACGAGGAGGATCCCCAGCCTCAGGGGTCCCCCAAAGCCCAGCATTCCTGAGGTTGGCGCGCGCGCGCGCGCGCGCGCACACACACACACACACACACACACACACACACACACGCCACACACACACTCCGGGGCTACAGGGTTCTTCCGCCAGGCCAGGCCCTGTGCTCAGTGCCACCTGGGGAGGCCGGGTCTCTGGAGAGAAGCCACTGCAGTGCTGGAGGTTCCTAGGTCAGAGTTGGCCTGGCTGCCCTCCGGGACCCTCAGGCCCCAGGGAGCCCTGCAGCTGCAGACTCTGGGAGACTGAAACAATGGCTGTCAGGTCAGATGCTTCAACCTTGCCAGGTTCTTGTCCTGCTCCCTCCCTGTTCCTCTGTGCTTGCCAAATTTGGCCAGTGGGAGTCGTTTTGCGTATGCACACTCCTGGGTAGCAAGGAGAATAAAAGCACATGGCCTCTAGTTTACATATGGGCTTTCCTTGGAGATCTGGAGGGATCCCCACGGGATGGAAACCACCAGTCCTTGCAGCACCCCCAACACATAGACCAGAAGAGATGAAGGGCTCTCATCTCTGGCTCTCCTCCTGTTCTACCCTTGGCAGAAATGTGTCCCAGACTTGAGCAACAGGAGGCCAGAGGCCACCAGGGGCCCTTGGGGCTGAGCTGATGTGGTTCCCACCACACAGAGGGGAAGATGGAGGTGGTCTGCCAGGACAACCCACAGCAGGGCACTCAGTTCTGTGAATGCAGAGGCCTTCCAGCCCGGTTCAAGAAACCTGCTGCCTTTGTGTTTAGTCTGAATTGATTGGGGTGGGGCACAGACCCAGAGGGCCATTTCCTCCTACCCAAGCCTCTGAAATGACCCAAAGTGGGTGCTTCCCTGCACCCTGCCCCAGCCCTACACGGGAGCTACAGGAACCCCTTCCCCCCATTTCCCTCCCCAGGGAACTTTGCTGTGATCCGGATGACTTTGAGAAGTAACCGCGGGACACAGGTCCCAATTTCTGGCTCACACTTGTTCCCTTCGCTCTGCAGAGTTGGGCCCTCTCAGTACCAACATTGGGTTCCCCGTCACAGAGCGGGTTGCCAGGAGAGGTGGGGATGCTCCCGACCAGATGTCCCAGGAATGTGCACCGTGTCGCTGATTTCAAACAAACCCCAGATGTCCTGAAACGAACTTCGTCAGAGCAAGGAGAACCATTGTCCCTTGCAAATGGGCAGCCTCCAGGACAGCCAGGCTGGGCAGTGGCCGGCTCTGGCACTGTAGCCAGGTGGTGTAGCCGAATTCTTCTGCCTGGTCTTGTGTCCTCCAGTCCCCACCCAGGTGACTAGCTCTCCAGATTGTAAATGTGTGGGGTGTGTGGCTTTCGCTCTGCGCACTGTGAGGTTCTACCAGGGAGTTTTACGAGGTCGAGAATGTGAGACTAAACTCCCCGGTCCTCTCCCCATTTGGGCCCAGGGGGAGGAGTTGACTCCTACACCCCCGAAGCTGCAGTCCAAAAGGTGCTTCGAGTCCCCTTCAACTCCTTCCCGCAGGCTGAACTCTGGGCCAGGCTGAGGGGCAGAGAAACCGTGGGGGCTCCGGCAACTTCGCACTATCTGGCCGCCGGGAGCAATAAACGGAATTTGTTCCCCACATTTTCCCTCTCGATCTCAGAACCTTTAAAACCCAGCCAACGAATCTGTTTGTTCGGTTTGCGCTGCGTGCTCCCTTGAACCACGTGCTGATCCCGCGCCCTGCAGCCATGGAACTGGGGGTTTCCTCTTGCTCCCCGCACTGCTGGGGCCGCCCACCTGCAGTCACCAGGAGCAACTTCGTTCCCCCAGGCTCCTGGCCTGCCGCGCCCGCAGAGCTACGCACCACCGAGTGGCACAGGCGCAGCTCCACAACGATGCCTGCATAGACGCGGCCATCCGCGCACGGCTCTCGAAGCAACGAAAGTGGCGAGCAGGGTTGTTCCCCGAGGCTCAGCGGCTGAGGCCCCGGAGCCACGGGGTGGGAGCCCGTGCTCCAGGTCCCCAGACGCCCAGAGCCCAGCACCGCCACAGTCAGGCAGCGGGTTTCCGAAGCCGACTCCGAATCAGCTGGCGCCAGAATCCACATCTCAATTTGCAAAGCCGCTGCTTGCGGGTCCTCTGGGCTGCAGACCCCGGGCTGGGCTGCAGACTGTCCCCACACTGCCCACCCTCCTAGTTTGGAAAACAAATTTTGTCCCCGTGTAACCATAGAGGAGGAGCTGCGGTGGAGTTCTCCCCATCAGTTTCCCCTTCTGTGACCTGGGGCCGGCTGTGCCTGTTTCTCCTCTCAGCCATTCTTTGTGTGAGGTTGGCAGTAGAGAAGGATGGATGAATAATGCCAGGCTGGTGGAGCAGGAGGCCCAGCACAGCCCACTTCTTTGGGTTACGTTTCTGTTGAAGGTCTGAGGTGGTGCCCTAACTAGGAGGGTCCCAAGGTTGCTCTGGGACGCTCTCTGCCTTCCCTGTCCCTTCTCCGGCTCCCGACTCCCTTGCCTTCCAGAAAGCTCCCTCCCCCCTCCCCAGGTTAGAAGAGGTATGGGGTCTCCTTTGTCCCTGGGTAGGTTTTCCTCGCCCCAGGCAGGTTTTGCTCAACCGGGGGCTGTTCTCTCAGGTTCCCTTGGGACCTGGGATGCCCAGAAAATTCACACGACTTGCTGAAACTCCAGTGGCATACCCTCTGGGGCTGGGGTGGAGAGAGAGCCTGCATGGAGGCCCTGGTCCCACAAGACTCTGGGGGAACACTCCCCCAATGCATCCTCCTCCCGGCCCCAGGGGCTTCTGTTTTCTGGGTGCAGGTGTCCAGCTTGTCCCGTATCAATGTGGGGTCCTGGGAGCTTGGTTTGGATTAGCCACAACTACCCCTGTGGGTGAAGGCGGCAGGAGTGTTCGACATGAGGGAGGGGGTTCCGCCTGCCCTCCAGCAGGAACAGGACCATGGGAGGTGGAGGAAGAGAGAGTGGGGTGGCCTGGGAGATGCCCAGACAGACTCCCCTCCCCCTCCTCTTTCTATTCAATAATTCCAGGCTCCGGGAGACAGGCTCCTGGAGCCAGCAAGGAAAGGGCAGAGACCTGGACTGCCGGAGGCTGGGAAAAAAATTACAGCTCTGTGGAGTGACTTGAAGGTGAGGGAGTCAGTGTTCTCTAGGGACGGGCCTTGCCCCCCACCAGGGTCCCTGCACCTGTGCCCTGGGCCTGGAAAAGTCCAGCGGCACAGGACAGCTATGGGAGGCTCCTGCCTGCATCCCAGCTTCCCTTCACAACCAGCTGCAGCTCACCCAGCGGGGCATACTCCCTCCTGCATCCTGGAGCCCTGAGCCTGACACTGTACCAGATACCAAGGCCCCTAAGAAAGGACCTGCAGCCCCCAGGGGTCACCTCAACATGGGCCTAGGGTGTGCAGGGGCCTGGGGTGAAGACAGCAGAGTACTGCCTTGAGCAGCCCCTCACCGGGAGACACCCCTCCCGTGTGGTGTGTGTGTGTGTGTGTGTGTGTGTGTGTGTGTGTGTGTGTTACTGGAGATTGATTCCAGGAGCTTTCTACTAATGGGCTACACCCCAGACCCCTTTTATTTTTAAAACAGGGACTCAGGTTAAGTTACTGAACTCTGGCCTCAACCTGTGATCTTCCTGTCTCAGCCTCCCAAATACTGGGATTAGCCAGGTGCTGTAATACACACCTATAATCCCAGTACTCAGGAGGCTGAGAGAGAAGGATCAAAGGTTTGAGAACAGCGTCAGCAATTTAGCAAAACTCTAGCAAGAACCTGTTTCAAAATTAAATATAGGTCTGGGGGTATAGCTCAGAGGTAGAATGCCCCTGGGTTTAACCCTCAATACCAACCAACCAACAAACAAACCACCAAGTACTGGGATTGCAGGGGCATGCCATATTAGTGGAATTATAGTGGATGCTGGGCCAGTGGGGAGCAGAGAGGAGGGCTTCCACTAAAGAGGGACAGGTTGGGCTCCTCCCCTCCCAGAGCACTGGCCTTCCCTGCCCCTCAGCCATCAGAGCTGTGAGCCAGGCACCACAGCTGGGAGGTGGGGCAGGGGCTTTAGCAGTCACACTCAGCCCCTGCCACAGGTCTGCTGAGACCCTTGGTCAGCCCCTCCAGCTCCCTCAGGGCACCTATTTCCTAGTACAACAGGGTGGGGCACAAGCCTGGGGTACTGTGGGGATGGTGGCCTGCGGGGGAGCGGGGGAATTGGTGCTTCCTGGGGACACTGTAGGAGTTGGAACAAGGACATTAGGGGCAGGGAGCCTTTTATCCTGGACCCCTCCTCTCTTGTACTTCCTCTCCCAGAACCAAAGGCCATTCCTCAGAGACTCTGAGCTGAAGCATTGGAGGACAGCTGCCCCGTAAGTGGGGGCTGCAACGGCACCGCGGGACAGGTGGAGAGGAACGATGCTCAGAGGCATGGGTGACCCAGGCAAGGACCTGTCCTCAGAGGCAGAAGTCGATTCTGATGGAGAGTTCCCTGACCTCAGAGCCCTAGTCCAGGTGATTTAGCTGCAAGGACAGGCTGTCCAGGTGTGAGCAGCGGCAGGATAGCTGCATGGAGGGTCTCTGCCAGGGCCCCTTTGCTAGGGTTCCCATATAGCCAAGAGTGTGAGGTCTGTGTGTGCGGGGTTGGGGGGTGCTGTGGGGTCTTGGTCACCGGTGTGCCTGCCTGGGTCCAGAAAGACTTAGCCATTTGGGGTCTGTGCTTGCGGGGCCCTCTCTGGCCCACACTTCCTCTCAGGACTGGGCCGTGGATGCCTGGGGTTGAGGGGAGGCCCCACGCCCTGGCCACTGGCTTTGGAGACTTATTTTGGTACACATGGAGCAGGTCGTGCTCAGTGTCTGAGCTTCTAGTAAGGTATTTCTAATCATAAAAGGTGTCGTTTTTTTTTAAAAAAAAAATAGGTGTCTGTTAAGTGTGCACGAAGCCTAGACCACATGGGACGTGGTTGTTCTAATAAACACGAGTAAGCCAGTTTTCACATTAGAGAAATAACAGTTCCTGGTAGAAATGTGGCACTTTTAAAAGAGGTTAATTAATAAACAGCAGGTAATTGTTCGTGGCACGTTGTGGCGGAGGGTAATTTTCATTTTAGAGGATGGAAGGGCCAAATACCCCTCCCCACTCAGCATTTTTCTGTAATAATCACCTTGGCTTCCCCTCCGCCTTTAATTTTTACAGCTGGAGCTGTTTATCATCGCTCCAACTTTCACTAAAAAGGCAAAACTATCACTTAAACAAAGCCATTGAAAACTCAGCATCGTATGCGGCTTTCTTAACATAAATAAATCATACAAACCAAGATTTATGTTCTCCGGATGATGTCATTCATTGAAGGCTGCCTTTCCAATCAGATCAACGTTTGGTGACTCCCCCTTCTCGTGTGTGTGTGTGTGTGTGTGTGTGTGTGTGTGTGTGTGTGTGTGCGTGCACTTTTTGCTAAACAAGAGCAACCCACTCTGGCATCCTGGCTGCTCTTTGTCTGTTTGTCCCACGACATCAGAAAGGTCTCAACCTGGGTCATTCTGGCAGAGCCAGGTTTCAGTGATGAGGACAGTTTTCACTCCCCAGCCAGCTCTTGCTTTTGAAGGTCAGCATGAAGGTGACAGACTGCTAAACCAACCTGAGGCATTCAGGAAGCTCCCCGCAGGAGTTTATGCCTCCTCCTGTCCTGGGCTACTAGTGCCTGGGATGAATCCAGCTTGCAGCTGCAGAGGAGGGATTCCTCTGCAGACGCTCAGCCATGTGAAATGAGTGAGGAAGACTGAAATCATGATGGGATAGCTAGGAGGTGGTGCATCCGTGCAGTGGAGTATTATTTGGCCATAAATAGGAATTAGGCACTGACACATGCTACAAGAGGGATGAACCTTGAGGACATCATGCTGCGCGAACACAACCAGCCACAAAGGGCCACGTATGTATGATTCACCTTATGCAATGGCTAGAACAGGAAAATCCTTAAAGACAGGGACATGGACTAGCAGTTGCCTGGGATGAGGGAAGGAGGCAGAGGACAAGGACTTCACGGGCGGCTTGTGATGAAAATGTTCTGGAGCTAGGCGGTGGTGAAGGTCTACACAGGGTGGATACAGTAAATGCCACCGCACATTTAATAAAAGGATGAATGTTACAATATGTGTATTATATCCCAATAAAGTTGTTGCTTAAAAATCACTGCTCCACAGTCATGGGCTTGTCTTTAAAGCTTTTAACTTTTGAAATGAGCGTACAAATAAAGAGTGCCTACGCCACATGCACACAGCTCAGAGAGTATAGAGTGGGCCCTGGTCCCCAGCACTTGGGTGACGGATGACTGTCTCCTTCTGAGCTCTGCATGCGACCCTCTCCTCTAATTGCACTCCCTTCCCACCAGTCGGAGATCAGCACTACTTGGGTTTTGTGTTAGCTATTCCCTTCATTGGATTTATGATCTTCTCTCCTAATACAGACTCCTAAAAATGTGAGTCTTGCTGCAGAGCTTAATGAAATTGAAATGAATGGGGAGCATTACGATCACCTCCAACGGGGAAATGAAATGTGGTCCATCGGCACACTGGAATATTATTCAGCCATAAAGGGAATGAGGCTCTGACATACACTATGATGTGGATGAACCTTGTAATATTCAGAGCCAAGGCAGCCAGGCCCCAAAGGCCACGTGCCGGTGCTTCCATTTATATAAGACGTCCAGAGCAGGCAAGTCCACTGAGATGGAGACGGCATGTGGATTGGTGACTGCCAGGCTGGGGAAGGAGAGGCAGTGGCGTCCCAAGCAGGTAACAGCTCTGCCCAGGGTGGAGTCTGGCTTCAGCCCCAGGCTCAAGGGGAGACTTGGTTAGAAGCCAGCTGGAAAGAGGGCTGACCAAAGTCAAGTGCGCAGCAGATCTCAGCGTGAGCCTTATTTGTTCAAGAGAACATATTCATTGCATACCTACTATGTGCTGGGCATGGTCATAGGCCCCAAGGATACAGAAGTGACCAAACCAGACAGCAGCCTCTCCCACTGGCTTGAGCTCACAGGGAAGGCAGCTAAGCAAGATGTCCCTTGCATGGCAGGCTAGAGCAATCTCAGTGCTATGGACACAGAAGAGGGACAGGAGGACTCAGGCACCAGGAAGGTGTAATTTCTAACAGGTTGGTCTAGCAAGGCCTCCCTGGGATGGTGACGTTTGAGCAGAGAGAGAAGGGGGTGAGGAGAGCCACCTGCATGTCTAGGGGAGAAGCATTTGGGCAGAGGGACAGCCAGTGCAAAGACCCTGAGGCAAAAGTGGCCAGTGTGGCTGGAGCAGAAGAATGGAGAAGGAGAGAAGAAAATCAGGGCAGCGGGATGGTGGGTTGAAGAATTCAGGTTGCTATCAACCAACCTCAAAGGGGTGGGAGTATCTTGTATTTTCTGGGTGGGCCCAACGTAACCATGAATGTCCTTTCCTGTGGTGGAGGAGGTCAGGAGAGTCCATGTCTGAATGAAGTGATTAGAAAGATTCCATCAGCCCTGCTGGCGTTGAAGATGGAAGGGGCCATGAGCCAAGGAGCACAGGCAGTCTCCAGTAACTGGAACAGGCAAGGAAAATGTATTCTAGAGCCCCTAGAAAAGAAAGCAGCCCTGTCCACATCTCAGCTTGAGCCCAGAGAGACCCATTTGGACTTCTGACATGCAGAATGGTAAAATGATACATCTGTGCTGTTTTAACTCACTAAATGGGTAGCTATCTGTTACAGCAGCCACAGGAAACTCATACAGAGAAAAAGTAGGAACATCATCTGCACAGAATCAAGACAAGCTACGCAAGGTGAGAATCTGAGCCAGTCACCAATGCAAATGACGGACAGCAACTGCAGAAATGTTGGTGATGGCATCCTGAGCTCTGGCTCCTTGGTCACCTGCTCAATCCTGGACTAGCTGCCTCTACATCCCAACCATGGTCACCATCCCAGGACCTTTACTTGCTACCCTCTGGAAAAATTCTTTCAACTCTCCTGCTACCTATAGTGTATATTTTCTTGGTTTCCTTTCACATTTTTGTGAAACACATTTTCTAGTAACTTTTGATAAGGGATTCATGGAAAGATAAAATTTTTAGGATGTTGAATGTCTGAAAATGTCTTCTTTTTTCTGCCACCCTAGCAGGGTGATAGGTGGGCTGGGTATAGAATTCTAGATTGAAAATGCTTTCTTTTTCATTCAGAATTTCAAAAGCATTGCTCTATTGTATTCTTGCTTCCAGGGCAGCTATGGAGAAGTCTGAGGAGATTCTGTTACCTTAGCCTTTGTGTGTGACTTGCTTTTTCTTGGAATCTTCTTGGAATCTCTTTGTCCCAAGTGTTCCAATATTTTACAGGAATATGCCCTGGAGCATGTCTGTTTTCATACCCTGTGAGTTCTTTTGCACTGGAGCTCTCAGCTCTGAGGAATTTTCTCGAAATAAATACTTTGTTGGTGATTTTCTACTCTCTGTTTTCTCTGCTGTTGGTTTTTGGAGCTTGATGGGTATATGAAGCTTCCTTCTGCCCATGTAGTCTGTGCATCCTCTAGGTGGCTTTGTTCTGTTTGCTCTGGTCTTTCTCTGGTCAGCACCTGCTGACCCTTGGCTTCCTGCCTATGTCTAGGAACTGATTAGAGGATCTGAGAGTAAGGAGGGCTTGAAGCCTGAGAGATCCAGGGATGATGGATCCTGAGAACTCTGGAAGTCAGAATCTTCAGGAATTCATCTGATTTCCCCCCAGGAAGTTCCCAGACAGCCAGGGAGATGTCTGGAAGCCAAGTTGGTGTTGAAGGTAAGGAGTCTTTGCAGTCAGCTGCCTACATCTTTGTGAATAAACCATTGGACTTTTGCTGGCATGGGGGAGGGGGAAATGCTCAGGGGGGGTGTCTAGGACTCTAACTTGCTTATGGCCCCATTTCATTCTAGTCTTCCTGAGAGTAGCCACCCAAAACCCCTAGTCTCAGGGGTGTTCTTATGGCCAATCTTGAGTTTGGGCGTATTCTTTATTTTAAATCTGGAAAAATCTCACTTCCCTGCCTCTTCCACCCAAAGAGGGCCAGCACTTTCACTGTACCAGGGGAGCCCTCCCTGTACCTGGAAGTGGGGGTACATCCCTCAGCACTGCAACAGGGGAATGTGTCAGACCTGGGGGTGCAGCCCTGAGGCTCTGCAGGAGGGGAGTACATCAGAGCTGCAAGGCTGCCCTCTCCAGGAGGTACCCAGCCCTTCTCCAGCCCAGTGAAATGTGCCTCTTACTCTGTGTCATGGTTAGATATAGAGTGCCCCCTGACAAGCTCATGTATTTAGCTCAGGGTTGACATGTAATGGATTTATCCCAGGTCAGTAGGGCGTGGCTGGAGAAGGTAGATCACTGGGGGTGTGGCCTTGGGAATTGTATATGATTCCTCCTTCTCTTGCTATCTCTCTCTCTCTCTCTTCTTGCTTCTGGCCTCCATGACATGAGGAGCAGAGCCTGTGCACTCCCCCTCTCTCCGCTTCCCGCTGCTGCTGCCATGCCCTGAGATTGATGATCCCCAGCCTCACATGGACTGAACCCCCAAATCCCCAAGAAAACTGTGAGCAAATAAATCTTCCTTCCTCTAAGTTGTGTGGCCAATCGTTTAGGATGTAGCAGTGAGCATGCTGACTAAGACACTCTGTGTCCCCAGGACTTATGTGGACTGTAGTCATAACCCCAGGTGCAGCGGTGTGCCCACAGGAGGGGATCACAGCCTTGACAATCCCTCCCTCAGCACAGATAAGGGGCAGCAGCAGACACCCCTGTGTGGGGCTGTGTGCTCAGAAAAGACCTGTATGGGGAAGTAAACTGAGGCAGGATGCTCAGCCACTTCCTGGCCCCCTGAAGTTGAGCCTTCCTGGAGGTAGGCTTGGAATGGGGCAGCGTCATGGGCTGAGTGAGTTTTCTACACCCTTTCCACCTGTGCTGAGTACAGGGTCACTCTGAGCCCTCCTCTGTGACTCAGCCTGGGGTGCACCTTTGCTTTCCTTCCTACCCTCCCTGGGTGTGTTCTCCTTCTTCTCCAGGGCATGATGCAGGACTGAGCACAGGAGCCTGAACACTCCCTGACTCCCTCTAGGTATGGGCAACAGAACAGCTTCCTTCTTCTACACATCCCAGGAGGAGCTGGCTCTGCCCTGTGTACCCTGTTTGTGAAGGGTGGTCTGGTGGGGGCCGGACACAGGCCTTCCTCCCCGCAGGAGGGGCAGCAATTCTCTGTGCAGGGGGGTTGGTGCTTCATGTCCACTGCCACCTTCTCTACCTCAGCCTTCTTATAGCAAAAGCCTCCTGGCTGGTTGCCCCCACATACAACCCTCAGGGTGTCACCCAGAGAGTGGGTTTCTTACCTGTTTTGTTTCCCCTTACTCCACAGTGCCTGGAAGAGAGCATGGCGCATAGATGATCCATCAGTGGTTGTTGGCTGTGTGGCTGGCTGGGTATCGGATGGATGGAAGGATAAATGGGTGGGTGGGTAGGTGAATGGATGGATGATGAATAGATAGATGGATGGATTGGTAGGTGGATGTTGGATGGATGGATCAATGATGGATGGATAGATGGTGGATGGATGGGTATGTGGCTTGAAGGGTGGATGGATGAATGGATAGGTGGATGCTGGATGGATAGATGGTGGATGGATGGGTCAATGTATGTATGTATGGATGGATGGATAATGGATGGGTGAATGAGTGGGTGGATGGAAGATGATTGGCTGGAACCCCACTCAATGAACCGATGGTAAAACTGAGGCCTAGTGGGGAATGGAGTATGCTCCAAGCTTCCTACACACAGGAGACAGAGCTGTTCCAAGTTTCCAAATCTCTGATCTCTATGTCCAGCTACCTGCAGTGGGAAACTTCACCTTGGCAAGAAAGTCTGGTCCATGTCTGCTGTTGACCAAGGATGGAGCTCTCCGGGGGTGGGGAGGGAATCTGCTCCTCCTCACATCCGTTCGCCTGCACTTATAGGGAGCACAGTCTCCATTCTGCCACTCTCTAAGCCACAATAACCCTGCGCAGTAGACCCAGTAGAGGGAAGATGATGCCCACCTCTCCCAGTGGCCACACAACAGATGATAGGCTCGACGGAGTCAGGTGAATGGTGGGCAGGTGACATCTGTGCCGGCCCCTGTTGCACACTCTGCCCTTTGCCCTCATGTTGAAACAGCTCGAAGGGTCCCCAGAGGCATCTGGATGGCCCTGCCCCATCCTCCTGGCCCCCCACAGCATCACACTCGCTCACTCAACTGGCTCCTGAAACGGCTCCTCCAGGGCCTTGTGGGGGCTCCTCCCTGCAATGTGGTCTTGCCAGGCTCCTATGTCAGGAAGAGGTTCAAGTCCAGGATGTTCCAGGAGGCCCCAGGGGAGGTGTTTGGAGTTCGGGAGTCTCCATCTCTCCCTCTTTCGCATTGCCTTCCCATTGCACCACCCACACTCAGCCACATGCTCGTGCACCTGGGGCATATCCGGAGCCCAGCTCTCCTCAGCCCTGCATGGGCACGGTCTCCCTGCTGGGTCCCCAAGGTTCCCACAGGGCCCGGCCAAGCCTCCGGCCTCACCCCACAGAAAGAACAGCAATGAATCTTGCTGAGGCCCTTCCTAGACCCCTTGGGTGGGGTGGTAGGCTATCCCCGAGGCTCACAGGCTGATTCCAGCCGGGCGTGACAGGCACTGTGATGTGGGCCCGGGATTTCCTTGGTGCGGCCTCTGCCTGGCGTGGGTCTTTGGCCCAACAGTTGACTCTATGACCCACCACAGCCGCCTTTGGGGTGGTGCTGGGCTCCCTGCAAACAAACCATTTGCAGGAACAGCTGGCCTGGGCTCCAGGGTTTTTATGGGTTTGCCTTAAAGATTTTATTCCAGAAAAAACCAAAAGCAATTAATCCAAATTACAGAGTAGTCATTTGCAATAATATTTGCTTTAAATATATGTATTTTTTAAAAACCCCTTAGCTGTGGGCCTTGAGTGAGTTCGGGGTGAAGGACACCTTGAAATCATTACATTTTTTGTTCATTTTATGTTGTGAAAACGGCTTAGTCGATTAGGGAAAGAATGTAACATGTTCAGCGACTCCCTTATGAAGGCACCGTTTTTTCCTCCCATTTCTGCCAGCATGACCACACTGCCATGGTTTGCCCTGTTGCCTCTAAGGTGGATTTCTTCCAAAAGGCGGCCCAAGCACTGGTCCTGCTGCCTCTCAGTGGCCCTGGGCAGCAGCGGGGAGTGGAGCAGAGCCCCTCTGAGACGTCACCTTGGACATCGCTGGGAGACCAGAAGGACAAGGACTGGTGCATGGTTGTTCTGCATGGTGGCATTGTTGTTCTGCATGGTTGTTCTGCATGGTTGTTCTGCAAGGACCGGTGCATGTCCCCCTTGTCCCAAAGATGACTAGAGACCTTCCCCCCTGGGGTGAGTGTAGCCCAGAGAGAGGGTAGCCCAGCCCAAGGAGGACCTGCCTGATGGGAGGATTAGAGCCCAGAAAGAGGAATAAATTAAAAGATTAAATTGCACTTAGTATAACATCAGAACAGTCTTTTTTGTTTGTTTGTTTTTGTAGTACTAGGGATTGAACCCAGTATGTTGAACTCTACCACTGAGCTCTACCCCCAGCTTGTTTTCTTTTTTATGTTGAGACAGGGTCTCACTAAGTCACCCAGGCTGGGATCCCTGTGCCTCAGCCTCCTGAGTGGCTGGGATTACAGGCGTGTGCTGCCACGCCCAGCTGACATCAGAACATTGGATTGTACTGAGCCAGGAGCCCTGGCTGGGTCGTGACAGCCTTATATTGTCAGGGACCTAAGCGGGACGCTTACCTCCCACTCCCCAGAAGCTGTGTCATCCCAGGACCCTCCCCAAGACCCTCCCCGACTTGTGGTTTGTAGCTAAGTTCTCTAGCACTCTGCGTGCCTTTTCTTTGTTTCATCTTTTCTTACTTTCCCTTTCTTTTCCTGGTCCTTGGGATCTAATCCCGGGTCTCACAAATGCTAGCCAAGCACTCTTCCACTGAGCTATTCCCCAGCCCACCTTTTCACTTTCTTAACAATGTCTTTTGAAGAACAAACATTTAAATTTCAGCAATATCTGACATTTTTTTCACTTACAACTTGTGTTTTTGTTTTGGCCTCCTTTATAAAATTTTTACCTAACTCAATTTCATCAAATTTTTTGACTATGTTTTTTCTAAAAGCTTTGTAGATTTATTTATTTATTTATTTATTTATTTATTTATTTATTTATTTGCTACTGGAGGTTTGAACCCAAGGTGTTCTACCTCTAAGCTTCACCCCCAGCCCTTTTTATTTTTTAAAAATTTGAAACAGGGTCTCGCTAAGTTGCCAAAGTTGACCTCGAATCTGCTATCCTCCTATTTCAGCCTCCCAAGTACTGGGATTACAGATGTGTCCCACCACACCTGGCTGCTTTACAGATTTATATTTAAGTGTAGGATATTATACATCAGCAGTCCCAGCTACTCAGGAAGCTGAGGCAGGAGGATCCCTTGAGACCATAAGCTCAGGGCCAGCTTGGGCAACATAGCAAGAACCCATCTTTAGAAATATAGATGTAGAATCTGTTTTCAGCTAATTTTTTTATATGGTGTGAGGTTAAAGTTGAAAGAGATTTCTTTACATATGTGTCCAATTGTTTTAGTATCATTTGTTGAGAAGTCCTTGATTTTTTCATTGAATTTCTTTGGCAACCTTGTCAAAAAATAGTTGACCATGTACATGTGGGTCTATTTATGGACTCTGTTCCATTGATCTATGTGTCTATCTTTTCAGCATTACCAAATGTCCTGATATCTATTGCTTTGTAATAAGTTTTAAAATATAGTATTTCTTCCAACTCTTGTTTTCTTTCTAATTTTTTTTTTTGAGATACTGGGGATTGAACCCAGGGGCATTCTACCTCCAAGCTACACCCCAGCCCTATTTTTTTATTCTTTATTTTGAAACAGGGTCTCACTAAGTTGCGGAGGGCCTCACTAAGTAGCTGAGGCTGGCCACGAACCTGTGATCCTCCGGTCTCAGCCTCCCAAGTACTGGGATTACAAGTATGCGCCACCACGCCTGGCTTCTTTCTAAATTTTTAAGGCCCTCGTAGTTCCTTTGCATTTCCATGTAAACGTGAGAACAATTTTGTCGATTTCTCTAACAAAGTGTTCTTTTGCCGCTTTTTCGTGGAATCTATGCATCAGTTTCAGGAGAGTTGCTGTTCTGTTGATAATGAGCATTTTAATTCATGAGCATAATGTATCTCTCCATTTATTTAGGTTTCTTTCATTTGTCTCAGGCTATTTGTTAGTTTTCAGTGTGTGAGATGAGTCTTAATACATTTCCTTTGTTAAATCGATCACTAAGTATTTCCTATTTTATTCTGTTAAAAATATTTCTTTTACATTTCAATTTCCGATTTATGGCTAGTATGTAGAAATCCAATTAACTTTTTTACATTGACCTTCTATCTTGTGATCTTACTAAATTCACTCATTAGTTCTTATAGTTTTTTATAGTTCCTTAGGATTTTTAAAAATATACTTTTATTGAGGCACTGTAGTCTCACACCATAATGTAGTTCAGAGTGACAGAGATATATGCACACAGCACTTGGTGAGCTTCCCCCAGTTCCCTCCCTGGTCCCTCCCCTTCCTCTTTTTTTTTTGCGGTACCAGGGATTGAACACAGGGGCGGTCTACCTCCATGCTACACCCCTGATCCTATTTTATATACTTTATTTTGAAACCGGGTCTCACGAAGTTGCGGAGGGCCTCACTAAGGAGAGAGAGACAGACAGACAGACAGACAGACAGAGACAGGGAGAGAGAGCTGAGGTTGGCCACAAACCTGGATCCTCCGGTCTCCACCTCCCAAAGTACTGGGATTACAAGCGTGCGCCACCACGCCTGGCCCTCCCCTTCCTCTTGTATGATACTGAGATCGGCCCCTTCCTCTTATATGATACTGAGATCGGTTGAGAATTCATATACGTACATAACATCAATGGAAGTGTTTCCTTCATTAATTCTCTACCCCACCCCTCCCCTAGACCCCCTCCATCGCTCCACTGGCGTTTCTCCTCCATTAACTAAAGTCCCTCTTGTATCCTGATTACTCCCTAGCTTCCATATATGAGAGAAAACATATGACCCTTCACTTTCTGTGACTGGCTAATCTCATTTAACATAATGTTCTCCAGGTCCATCCATTTTCCTGCAAATGACATAGCTTTGTTCTTCTTTATTACTGAGTAGAATTCCCTTGAGTATATATCCCATAATTTTTAATCCATTCATCTGTTGATGGACACCTAGGTTGGTTTTGTGATTTGGCTGTTATGAATTGTGCTGCTATAAACAGGGATATGCAGGTATTATTATAATATTCTAATTTCAATCCCTTTGGAAGGACACCCCAGAGTGGTGTAGCTGGATTGTATGGTAGATACATTCCCAGTTTTCTAAGGAATCTCCACACTGATCTCCATAGCGGCTGCACTAATTTGCAATCCCACCAACAAGGTATAAGAGTTCTTATTTCCCCACATCCTCACCAGCATTTATTGTTTGTATTCTTGATGATTGCCATTCTGATTGGTGCTAGATGGAATCTCAGTGTATGTTATTTAGATCCATTTATTCTATAGGGAGCACTAGTAGTTTGTGTCTTTCAAGAAATGTATCCCCCCTTTATTTTAGTTTTCAAGTTTATTGGCTATTCATGACGTGTGTGTGTGTGTGTGTGTGTGTGTGTGTGTGTGTGTTACTGGAGATTCAACCAAGGGGCATTCTACCTCTGACTTACATCCCCAGCCCTATTTTTTATTCTTTATTTTGAAACAGGGTCTCACTAAGTTGTGGAGGGCCTCACTAAGTAGCTGAGGCTGGCAGTGAACCTGCGATCCCCCTGTCTCAGTCTCCCAAGTACTGGGATTACAGGTATGTGCCACTGTGCCCAGCTGACATGTCATAATTATACTTTTATTGTCTGTAGACTTGGGTAATGATGTTCCATTTTCATTTCTGACATTGGTAATTTGTGTCTCTGCTCTTTCCTGATCAGTCTGGCTAGAGGTTTATCAATAAACTTTTCAAGAACTAGCTTTTCATTTTATTCATTTTTCTCTACTGTTTTCTGTTTTATTTATTTTTGTTCTTTCTGCTTACTTTGGGCTTAATTTTCTTCATTTCGTAGTTCTTTCAGAAAAAAACATATCAAATTCTGATACAAGAGTTTAACATGACAAGTTTTTCTGTTAGCACTGCTTAACTACACCCTGCAAGTCTCGAGACGCTGTTTTCATTTTTATTCAGATCAAAATATTTTCTAATTTCTTTTGTGATTTTTTTGGCCTACAAGTTATTTAGGAATATGTTGGTTAAGTATCTGACTATTTAGGGATTTCCAGATATCATTCTGTTATTGATTTCTAATTTAATTCTTTTGTAGTCAGAAACCATACTTAGAATGATTTCAATCTTTTAAAATATACTGGGACTTGCTTTATGGCTCAGAATATGGTCTTTCCTGGAGATGGTTCTTTGTACACATGGGAAGACTGTATTTTGCTGTTGTTGGGTGCATACACATTTATGATCACCATGTCCTCTTGGAGACCTGACCACCTTGTCGTTATGAAGTGTCCTTCTTGATCCACAGAAATATTTCTTATTCTGAAATCAACCTTCATTGAAGTTAGTACAGCAGACCCAGCTTTTTAAAAATGTGTGTTTACATGGTATATTGTTTTCATCCTTTTACTTTCAACCTTTTGTATTTAAAGTTGTGCTTTTGTATTTAAAGTTGGTTTATTATAGACAGCATATAGTTGGGTCTTGATTTTTTTTAATCCAATCTGACAATTCTTACCTTTTAGTTAGAATATTTGGGCTACTTAAATTTAATGTAGTTGTAGATATCATTGAGTGATGGGCTTGTTAGCTATACGTCCTCTCTTTACTAGTTTATCTACAGTTCATAATATTCACCTTTAACTTAATGTGAAAATCTGGGGACAGTGTGCTTCCATTTCTCTCTTCTGTGCTTCATGCTGTTGTCATAAATATCACCTCCTCGTACGTTATAAACCTTTTAGTACATTATATTTCCTTTGAGAGGTTAATTATGTTTTACATTTTAAAGATTAATTTAAGTGCCTTTTTAAATTTACCCTCATATTGTCATTTCTGGTATTCTTCATCTCTCTGTACAGGTTCATATTTCCATCTGGTATAATTTTCCTTCTGTGTGAAGGATGTTATTTATCACTCATTGTAATTCTATTCTACTGAACATGCATACTTTCACCTGTTCTTTGGCTGAAAAATTCTTTATTTGCCTTTATTTTTGGAAGATATTTTTGTTGGGTATAGAATCCTAGGTTGACAAGTTTCTTCTTTGAGTACTTTATTTGTAATCTTATTTATTTGTTTATTTATTTATTTTGGTGGTTCTGGGGATTGAATCCAGGGGCATTCTACTTCCAAGCTACATCCCTAGCCCCTTTTTATTTTTTTAAACAGGGTCTTTCAGTACTTTAAAGAAGTCCCTCCATTGTCTTTTGCCTTGCATCATTTCTAATGAGAAACCCACTTACATCCTTCTCTTTGTTAATTTGTATATAACATGTCTCTTTTTTCTCTGGCTACTTATACAAGTTTTTCTTTGTTACCTTAGCAATTTGATTATGATATACTTTGGTAGATTTGTGTACACTTCTTTCTGCTTAGGATTCACTGAAATCCTTGGATCTATTAGTTTATAGATGCTATCAAATTTAGAAAAATTTTGGCAAGTGTTTCTTTATAGACTTTACTGTCCTTAATCTCTTCTCTCTACCCTGAGATTCCAAAGACATGTATGTTAGATTGCTTTGTATTACCTGATCCCTGATGTTCTGTTAATTATTTTTTCAGTCAATTTTATCCTTGCATATCATTTTGGATAATTTATATTGTCATTTTAAAGCCTATTGATCTTTTTTTATTTTGTTCAGTATCTATTCTGCTATTAATCCCATTCAGTGTATTTTCCTTTCAGATAATGTATTTTTTCATCTCTGGAAGTTCATTTGAGTCTTTCTTATGTTTTTATTTTCCTCTGCCTTTTTGATAACATGGATTATACTTATAATAATAGTTGCTTTAACAACCTTCTCTTGTATTTTTATCACTTAATTCATTTGTGTAATTTCTGGCTCTAATTATTGACTTTTCTCTTGGTTGTGAGGCATATGTTCCTGCTTCTTTTTTATAATTTCATAATTTTATGACTCCACAGTTAAAGGAGTTACAAAGGAGCACACCAAGGTCTTTCCCAAGTTATCCTAAAGTCAACATCTTATATATTCTTGCATAATTACAAATGCCAGGGAATGGCCGGGCGTGGTGGCGCACGCTTGTAATCCCAGTACTTTGGGAGGCAGAGACCGGAGGATCCGGGTTCGAGGCCAGTCTCAGCTCTCTCTCTCTCTCCCTCTCTCTCCTTAGTGAGGCCCTCTGCAACTTTGTGAGACCCGGTTTCAAAATAAAGTATAAAAAATAGGGCCGGGGGCGTAGCGCGGAGGTAGAACGTCCCTGCGTTCAATCCCCGGTACCGCAAAAAACAAAAACAAAAACAAAAGCCGGGGAATCAACACTAATACAATACTATTGCCTTACCTACTGATTTGAAGTTCGCTCACAATGGAACTCTGTGACCTCGTCTCTCCTCCATTCACCGAGAGCGCCAGGCTGGGTTCAGGTTCCCTGTGCCGCTGCCTGGTCGTGCTACCTGTTCTCCCCAGGTAGTGAGCCGGGCCATCGTGGGGCAGGAGGGAGGAGTTACGTGCTGATGGCGTGCTCTGAGACTCCCAGGCCTCACACCTGCCAGGCGGGCCATATACACTGGTGTGATTTTGAGGGGCATCAGGAAGCTCCCAGTGGCCTCCCACTCCCGATCACATGGCTCAAGTTCTGCTACCAGAGCTGCCCCTTTGTGCTTTGCTATTGTTGTCATTGCTGGGGATTGAACCCAGGGGCATTCCACCTCCAAGATGCACACCTCCCAGCCCCCCCCCCCTTTTTTGGAAACAGGGTCTCACTAAGTTGCCAAGACTGGCCTCAAACCTGCAATCCTCCTGCCTCAGCCTCCCAAGTACTGGGATTACAGGCAAGTGCCACAACACCTGGCCCTGCCCTTTGTACTTGAGGAACAGAAATCTTCAAGACCTCACTACTGCCGAGTCTCCTGAGAAAGGAAACGGGGTGCTGAGAGGTGTACCTCCCACCTGCTCCTCACTGAATCCACCTGTCCCCAGCCCACACCTGAAGCAGGCAACACAGTCCTCTCTCCACCGTACACACCTAAGGCAAGTGCCACCATCCGTACCATCGTCTGCACACTCTGAGGCAGGTATTGCTATCCTTAGAGTCTCAAGCCTATTGGCTTCTTGCCTCTTTTTCAGAAAAAATACTCAGCCCCCCCCCAGCACTTCTACTGCCCCCTTATTTTTATTTGACTGCCTCCAATTGCACCTGAGGCTACTGCGACCCCCTGGATCATCCCAGCATCCCTACTTTGGGAATCTATGATACTCAATCCCCAGATAAGGACCCCGAGGTATTCACACAGACCTAAGACCTACTGTTCCCCCAGGGAAGCCTGCTCCCTCACTTCCTATAATCCCATCACCCCTCCAAGGCTGTAGAGAGGAGGAGCATATGGGGATGCCCTGAGTCCTGCTCACAGAGCCCCCAAGACCCACCTCCTTCCAGGAGGCCCCTGCTGGCTTCGGCCATCTCTCTGGCTTCAGGGAGGTGTCCCCTTGGTCCTCTGGTCTGAGGGGGATCCCCAGGTCTTTCTTTAATGCCCAGCTGAGCCTGTTAGGCAAGGACTTTTAAGGAAGATTTTGAGGTAAAATGGGAAAATTTTTGGACAAACACAAAATGCCAAATCTGGCCGAAGAGGAAATGGAAAACTTAAGTATGTCAAAAGTGGAAATCTATGACCGCACCTTCTCCACGGAGCCCCACAGTTCACAGGTGGTTTCGGGTGAGTTGGTTCAAGGGACAGTGACTGCCTGTCTTTTATAGGATTCTCAAAAACATTACAAAAGAAGGAAAGCCCCCGTTTCGTTTTAAAGGACTGACATTAATTCTGTTACAAATCCGGGTAAATCTGGGTAAGGGCTACAAGAGGAAAGAAAGAAAAGAAATATGTAGGCCCATTTTTCTTATGAACATTGATAGGAAGGTCTTGAATAAAATATTAGCTGACTGGATCCAACAGTGTGTGTGCGTGTGTGTGTGTGTGTGTGTGTATTTATTTATTTATTATGGTACTGGGGATTGAACCCAGGGGCATTCTAAGCTCCAAACTATATTCCTAACCCTTTTTATATCTATCTATCTATCTATCTATCTATCTATCTATCTATACTGGGGATTGAACCCAAAGGCATTCTACCTCTGAGCTGTACGCCCAGCCCTATTTTATCTTTTTTATTTTGAAGCAGGGTCTCACTAAATGTCAGAGGGCCTCACAAGGTTGCTAAGGCTGGCTGCGAACCTGAGATCCTCCTGTCTCAGCTTCCCAAGTAGTGGGATTACAGGCATGCACCACAGTGCTATTTTTAATTTTTAAAACAGGGTCTCTTGGCCGGGCGTGGTGGCGCACGCTTGTAATCCCAGTACTTGGGAGGCTGAGACTGGAGGATCCGGGTTCGCGGCCAGCCTCAGCTACTTAGTGAGGCCCTCTGCAACTTAGTGAGACCCTATTTCAAAATAAAGAATAAAAAAATAGGGCTGGGGGTATAGCTCAGAGGTAGAATGCCCCTGGGTTCAATCCCCAGTACTGCAAAAATAAAAAATAAAAAAATAAAACAGGGTCTCATTAAGTTGCTGAGGGCTTACTAAATTGCTGAGGCTGGCCTTGAACCTGTGATCCTCCTGTCTCAGTCTCCCAAGTACTATGATTATAGGCATGTGCCATGGTGCCTGGCTCCAGCAGTGTTTTTAAAATACACACTCACCAGAGCAGCTCAAGTTAAAAAGACTGATAGAGCCAAATGTTGGCAGGGACATGGGGTAACCAGTACTCTCAACAGCGTTGATGGGGTGCTTTGGAAAACAGATCTGGTAGTTTATTATAAATCTAAACATACAACTACCCAATTCTACTCCAAGATGTTTATATAAGATAAATAAAAACATAGGTCCACAAAATGATAAGAATGTTCCTAACAATTTTATTCATAATATTAAAAAAAAGGAAAAAGCCCATGTGTCCATTGATGGGAGAATGGATTACCAAACTGTGATCTATTCATATAACAGTATGAATGATCTAAATGTTTGTGTCCTCCCCAAATTCATATGTTGGAACTTAGTACCCAATGTGATAGTATTAAGAGGTGGGGCCTTGAGGAAGTGCTTAAGTTGCCAGGACTGCTTGCTTACCACTGGGATTAATCCTCTTATAAAAGAGGCCCCAGCGAGCTGGAAGTGAGAAGGCACCATCATGGAATCAGGGAGAAGCCCTCGCTAGACACTGGGCCTGCTGGTGCCTTGATTTTGGACTCCCCATCTCCAGAACCGTGAGCAGTAACTTTTGATTGTTTATAAGTGACTAAGTCTGAGATATTTTGTTATAGCAGTCCAGACCAACTAAGACAAAATACCACTCAGCAATGAGTATATATGGACTGCTGATCCTCTCCAGGACATGGCTAAGTCTCAAAATCTTTATGCTGATTGAAAGAAGCCAAGCCAGGCGTGGTGGCGCACACCAGTAATCCTAATACTTGGGAAGCTGAGACAGGAGGATTGTAGGTTCGAGGCCAGCCTCAGCAACTTAGCGAGACCCTGTTTCAAAATCAAAAATAAAATAGGGCTGGGGGTGTAGCTCGGAGGTAGAATGCCCCTGGGTTCCATCCCCAGTACCACACACGCGCACACACACACACACACACACATACACAAAGAAAGCAGACACAAAACACAAAAGTGTGCATGCCACATAATCCAATCTACATGAGGTTCTGGAACAGGAACAACTAATTCATAGTGGGGAACATCAAAGCTGTGTTTATCCCTGAGAAGGTGGGGGCTGGGAAGGGCTGTCAGAGTTTCTGGGGAGACCAGTCCACAACTTGACTGCAGTTTGGACCACAGGTGTGTACCCTTGTCAACGCTCCTCAGATGTCACACTGAAGATGTGAGCAGCTCATTGATGTAAATTTTACCCCAAAAGAAATTTAAAAGACCATGAAGAATTACTGAATTCTAATTAATGATGAAATATTTAGGGAAAATGAGCTGAGGTTTACAACTTCCTTTGATATACATTAAAAAAAAAAGATGAGTGGATGGATGGATGGATGGAGAGAGAGTGAATGGATGGATGGGTGGATGTGAGATAAAGCATGTTTAGTAAAATATTAATGTCACTTATTTTATTACCAATCAATTAATCTAAGTGGTAGGCATGCATAGGGGTGTTAACTGTAAAATTCTTTGAACTTGTCTTTATGTTTGGAAATTTTTATAAGAAAGTGTTGGGAAAGATACATCACGATCAAATGTGGTTTATCCCAGGACTGCAAAGAGGGTTTAAATTTGTAATCCCAATAACTTGGGAGGCTGAGACAGGAGGATCACAGGTTCGCGGCCAGCCTCAGCAACTTGTGAGGCCCTCTGCAACTTAGTGTGACCATGTTTCAAAGTAAAGAATAAAATAGGGCTGGGGTGTAGCTCGGAGGCAGAATGCCCCTGTGTTCCATCCCCAGTACCACAAAAAAAAAAAAAAGAAAAGAAAAAGAAAAAAAAATATTGAACCAGGCATGGTGGCGCATGCCTGTAATGCCAGTACTTGGGAGGCTGAGACAGTAGGATCGCAAGTTTGAGAACAGCCTCAGCAAGCAGTGAGACTCTCATCAACCTAGCGAGATCCTGTTTCACAATAAAATAAAATAAAATAGGGCTGCAGGTGTAGCTGGAAGGTAGAATGCTCCTGGGTTCAGTCCCCAGTACCACAAAAAAAAATAATATTGAGTAATTCACAATAGTAGACTAAGGAAAAATAATGGGCATAGAAAAAGATTTGATACAGCTTAGCATTTACCATCTTCCTAGAGGTTTGCATAAACTAGACATTTTCTTACCTTAATAAACGTGATCTTCGAGAAACCTACAATCGGCATTTCACTTGTTAGAGTTGCACAGCATCCTTGTCCAGATCAGGAATAAGACGAGGATGCCCCTCCACCCCCGTGACTGCCTGTAGGGACCATGAAGGTCCCGCTCCCCCAGTCAAGCTCAATGAGAAATGGGGGTGCTGGGAGCCAAAAGGGGGAGTTAACCTCTCATTTGTTGCAGGTGAAGTGTGGTCATCTATACAAAAATCCTAAACAAACAATAGACAGCACCAACTCAGTGACACTAATAGTAATGAGAGAGTTCAGTATGATTCTGGATAAAAGATCAGCTTATAAAACAGTGGCATTCCTCTATCGGGGCAATACATAATTAGAAAGAGTAGTAAAAATAAAATACTATTCAAGTCTATAACATCTCTAAAATGCCCAGGAATTAATCTATCAAAGAATTCGTAAGGCTTTACAAGAACATGCTGAATATTTCCTAAAGAACCCCAAATAAGATGTATAGAAGGAAAGACACAGCAAATCTATGGGCGGGACAATTTAACATTTTAAAGATGGCAGTACTTTAATAGCCAATTCAAATCCAAAGTTCTATCAGAATTTTTAAAGGTTTTAATTAACTTATTTTTACAGCTGCCTGGCTGAACAAAGTTAACAAATAGCTAAGACATTTTTTAATGTTTTTTTTTTTTTGGTATTGGGGATGGAACCCAGGGGCATTCTACCTCCAAGCTACATCCCCAGCCCTATTTTATTTTTGATTTTGAAACAGGGTCTTGCTAAGTTGCTGAGGCTGGCCTCGAACCTACGATCCTTCTGTCTCAGCCTCCCAAGTACTGGGATTACAGGCGTGCACCACCACACCCAGCTTGCTAAGACATTTTTAAAAAGAAGAGCAAAGCTGAGGGCTCACCCACCAAGCACCAGACCCCTAGGAAGCTGCTGCAGGACAACAGAACGGGGCGGAGCAGAGTGACCCTGTCACGGGACAGGCAGCCACAGAGCAGAGCCAGGCCAGGGGGAGGCGGAGGTTTCACCTCTGGGAAAGGATAAGTCATTAGTGGCTGTTTGGAAGACTGACTTGCTCTCTGAAAAAAAAAAAAATCAATTCTTTCCACAAGTGAACTTTGGATGGATAAAGTCCTAGGCATGAAAGATAAACCCACAATGGTTCTATTAAGAAAAGAAAGTGTGGGGAAATATCTTTGCCATCTTGGGGCAGGGAAGAGCTTCCTGAGTACCGATGTTGAGCTTCCTGATGTTGCCCCCGGGCTGGAAATCGAGGGGTCTGACCAGGTCAGAGTCAGAGATGGCTGCTCAACAAGTAGAGAGTTACGAAGGGGGACCGTCTGCAAAAACGACTGTTATTCAGAAGATAAGAGGGGACCCTGCACGGGAACTTGGGAACTCTTCAGCAGAGGGGCCACCTGAGTGGCCAGCATTTACATGGAGATCCCCAACCTCAATAGGAATCAGAGGGATGCAAATTTAAGAAATCATTTTGCACCTCATGCCTAACCACTTTGCAAAAATTTGAAAGTCAAATAATGCCAAGTGTTGATGAGTTGTGGGGAACTGGGTCCCTTGTCCCCTAGGAGACTGTGGACAAGTCCAGACATCTTGGGAAGGTCCCCCAGAGCTGAGTGGAGTGAACCCATGTTTTCTCCATCATCTCCCCTAGAACTTTTCCCCAGCCCGGCAGGCAGACATGGGTGCCCTGCTCAGCCCCGTCTGCACAGGTGCAGCGGTGGGATCTTCCTGGGTGGGGAGCGTGCGGGGTGCACACTGAGGCACCATGCAGTCCCGAGCAGCTACTGCCTGGTGCCGTCGCTGCCCTGTGGACAGGTCTCAGATCATGCTGGTGAGTGAAAAACTCACAGAACAATGAAGCCAGCAGCACGGAGCAAATCAACACACACACAGACACACATGCATGCCAGAACACACGCGCATGCACACATAGAACACACACATGCAGCATATATACACAGGAACACAGGTGCACAGCAATATACATAGCACATACAGACACAACACACACATGTACACAACACACAACGTGTAAGCATACATATTCAACCCATGTATACAGAGCACAAGTAAACACATCACACACACACACACACACACTGCCACCACTGCCAATGTGAGACCCAGAGACAAATACATTTACACTCCAGAGTGGCTGCCAAAGGGGGATGAGGAAGGAAGAGGAGAGCGGATCCAGAATAAGGGTGGGAAATAATAAAATGAGCGAAGGCGCGTGGAGCAATGGCGAGCCCCTGCCCTGCACCAGGCGGGTGGCTGGCAGAGCTTCCTACTCCCTGAGTGGGGCAAGAGTGGGGGCGGGGGGAGTTACCCAGGCAACTGCAATGGGGTCATTTCAAACTGCCCTTCCCCTGTCTCTGCATCCCTCCCACAGGCAAGGGGTGGGGTGAGAAGGCAGGAGAGAGAGGCCCTGCAGAAGAGAGGCCCTCCTTTCCACCTCCCTCTGGAGGGATGGGCTTGGCGGTTGAACTTGGCCATTGTCTGGGTGGCCTGCGAGTCCCTTCTGCAGCAGCTTGATGTCCTCCACCTGTATGCTGTCCGGTGGGGTCCAGCGGGACCGAGAAGCCCCGCTGAGTGAGGCCCACTCCCTGCAGGGTGGAGCCCTGACAGCGGTGCCATTCCCAGGCTGCCGACCCAGAGGCTACTGCAGGGATGTCCCCTCTGGAGTTGCGGGGTTTAGCAGCAGGTGGACCAGCTGCATCTCAGCAGCACAGCTGGGGACAGAGCGGGGGAAGGGGTTTCCCTTGGCCATCTCTGTGCTCCAGGGCAGTCAGGACAGGCTCAGCCCCCTCCTGAGCGTGCTCCCAGCTCAGCCTTGCTGTGGGTGGCTCAACAGGTGAACACGGTAGCGCACAGTGAAGAAGCCGGCGGGCCGAGCAGAGCGCCCCTCACCTTGGCTGGCTGCAAGCTATCATCTTGCTCATCCGCCTGACCCGCCAGCGGCCTCCAGCTAGTCTCCTCCACTGTGTACGTTGTTTACAATTTCTGCATTTTACAGATGAGGAAACTGAGTTACAGAGTTGGAAAGCTTTGAGCTGAGCTTTGAACCGAGACTGGCTGGCTGCCTCTGCACAAGGTTCTCAGACACGGCTCCCAGCTGCCTGGGGCAGGGGAAGAAAGGGGGTCCACAGGGTCAGTGAGGAGATGGGGGTCTCAGGAGCAAGGTTCTTGGAAGGACCCAGGTGCAGGCTCAGCGCTGTATGGACTGAGGTAGAGGGGCTGTGGTCAGACCTGGCCAGGCTGCTGGGAGACAAGGGAATCATACTGTTTCCAGAGTGATCCATGTCCCGAACCTCAGGCCCTTTGCACATGTGCTTGGGTCTGCTTCTCACCTTGTCTCTCCTGCTTTCCCTTTGGCTTAGTTGTCACTACGTTGGGGAAGCCATCTCCGATCACTCTCCATCGGGGAGGTAGAGCATTATCTTTCAAAGGGGTACAAATATTAAAAAAAAAAAACACAGGCCAATGGTTTTACTTAGTTCACCAATTTATAGGGAACGAGGAGAATGTAAATTACTGACTCAAAGGACAGTGCAGAGTGAAGGCGCATCGTCATAGGCGGCTGGGAGAACTGGAAGGAGCCACCACGGCCACTCAGTGGTAGATACTCACAGTGACCGTCAGTTGCTTCTCCACCGGACAGTGATCCCGTTCCTCCATGGGCAAGAACCCTTGCATGGCTGTCTGTTTTCTAGAACTCACAGGACTGTGAAGCAGCTCAAAGACAATGAAAGGCACAGACCCATGATTCAGATGAGCCAGGAAGTGTCTGCCAGACAGTACCACTGAAAGGACATCCAGAAAGTTCTCTGCCTGTTTCAAAGTCAGAGTTTTGCACTACTGGCTCAAATACCCTGTACCTGTCCTCCATGACACCTGTCACTGCTGCCCTTACCTTGGGTGACCCCCGGTCATCGTCTCTCACCCTGACTGGGGGGATAGGCCCTGAAAAGACAGGGACTTGTGTTCCTCCCCCCTGTGAGCCTAGGGGGGGTGCATGGCGGTGATGGCAAAGGGAAGACCCTTGCACTCCTTGGGGGCGATGATGGTGATGATGATGGAGATGACGGTGATGGTTATGATGATGATGGTGGTAGTGATGGTGGTGATGGTGATGATGGGGTGATAGTGATGGTGATGATGGTGGTGGTGATGATGATGATAGTGATGGTGATGGGGATGATGATGATGGTCATGGTGATGGTGTTGATGGTGACTATGGTGGTAGTGGTGATGGTGATGATGGTGGTGGTGATGATGGTGATAGTGATGGTGATGGTGGTGATGTTGATGATGGTGGTGATGATGGTGATGATGGTGATAGTGG
>PVJS01006867.1:0-58175 GCA_004027185.1 Glis glis
CGTAGCGCAGAGGTAGAATGCCCCTGTGTTCAATCCCTGGTACTGCAAAAAAAAAAAAATGGTCAAGTGAACTAAATAGACACTTCACAAAAGTAGAAATACAAATGACCAATAAGTGTATAAAAAATGTTCAACATCATCAGCAATCAGAGAGATGCAAATCAAAACTACCCTGAGGTTTCACCTAACCCCAATTAGAATGGCAATCATTAAAAACACAATAACAAATGCTGGTAAGGATGTGGAGAAGTAGGAATTCTAATACATTGTTGGTGGGGTTGCAAATTAGTGCAACCACTTTGGAAAACAGTGTGGAGGATCCTCAGAAGAATAGGAATGAACCTACCATATGACCCAGCTGTACCACTTCTAGGTATCTACCCAAAAGAATCAAAACCAAACTACCAGACTAATGCATGCATTATCTATGTTTGTAGCTGCACAAGTCACAATTGCCAAACTATGAAACCAGCCAAGATGTCCATCAACCGATGAATGGATTACAAAACTATGGGATATGTACACAATGGAATTTTATGCAGCCATCAAGAAGAACAAAATTATGTCATTTGCAGGGAATGTATGGAATTAGAGAACATTATGCTTAGTGAGATTAGTCAGTCACAAAAAGTGAAAAGTCAGATGCTGTCTCTAATATGTGGAAGCTAGGGAGAGTAGGGCATAGGAGGGACTCCAGACAAAGATGGAGAAAACCTTAGATGAGTAAAGAAGGCGACCTAACTAAGGGAAATGGGAGGGGGGAAGAGGGACACACCCTAATGCACAGGAGGTACATACACAAACTTATCAAAGTCAACTACGATGCTAAGTACGAGAATGAGGGAAGGGGGAGGGAATGGGGGAGGGAATGGGGGTGGGAATTGGGGGAGAGCTAATTGACCAATGTATGCATGTATACTCTACCACCCTGAATCCCACCAAGATGTATGATTACAATTCACCAATAAAAAAAAAATCTGCATAGCTCGCAGGATAATGGTTGAAAATTACTGAAAACTCCCAGGATAAGGGTTGGAAATTACTGAGATACTGGAAGTTTTAAGTCATCATGAGGAAAAACTTTCTACTTCTGCAGGATGCCGCACAAATGGACTAGTCTTGATTGTGAGACAGTGAACTCTCCTTGTTAAACAAAAATGTATGGGATCCCATTGCTTCCAAAGAATCCTAAGCTCCTGCCCTAGTCTCCAATAGACCAGACCAGACCAGATCAGAATGTAATCACTCACTTTAAGTGCCACAGCAATAAAATGAACTTTAAAGCAGGACAGTTTAAAAAAAAGGGGGGGGAATCACAGCAAGGAATCCGCAGGCTCAGTTTACCTGATTAGGCATGATGAGGAATTCCCTGTTTTAGTCCTATAAGGAGGTAATTTTGAAACAGCCAATCCATCTCTGTTCCTTATTTCTGCTTTCTTCAGCCTTTTTCTTCCCATAGAGCCAGTCTCCTCTGCTCAGCTACGGAAGCCCCTATTCTATTTTATACAATGAGATGTTGCCTAGATTCATGAGGCACTGATAAAAGTCAAGTAAATCTTCAAACTAAATTTGTTGAAACTTTGTCTTTTTTATTCTTTTGCAATGCTGGTTATCCAACTCAGGGCCTCACTCATGCCAGGTAAGCACTCTATCTCTGAATTATAGCCCCAGCCTGAAATGTTGTCTTTTGATGCCTTCTATCAAGAATATATACCAAGGTCAGTGAGTATCAGAAAAATAAAGAAAAAATGTTGTTCAGAGGTTGGAGTCCATGACTCAAAGGGCCTTTCTTTAGAGAGTCCATGATTCTCTTAAAGCTACAGTTTGACCATACAGCAGGGAATAGAAAAGTTTTTGCATCTTTCTTTCAGTTCTTTCCCAAATGCTATGATGTCCTATTGGCTCAAGCACCCCGAAAAACCCTGTTCTCAATTATCCAATAAGTTAAAAAGAATGTGTATCTGTGTGTATGCTTTACTGTCTTGGGAATTGGCCACTGGGGCAATATCATGACAATGGAGTTAAAACCTAAACCTATAAACCCAACTCCAGCTGGTGGAATCACAATTTACTTTTGGGGGCATGCAGACTTCTCAAAATCCCACACATAGTGATACCCAGGCTGTACTTGTGGTCAAGTTGGCCATAGCAGGAATACGACTGGTGTTACCGAGTCACTTCTTCCCATTACATCTGCCTCTTCCACGAGGCTTTCCAGGGTAGCTCTGAACCGTGAAGCACTCTCCTTTTCCAGAAGTCCAATCAGATAGCCCTCTACCTGTCCTTTGATGATGAATTCATTTGAGGAAAGAACAACATTGGTCTCAGAGCAGTGACAACTCCAAATGTGAAGACACTCATCTTAAGATCTAAAGCCATGGCATGTTAGAATGGAAAGGACCAACCAGCAAAACCTTTCTCCAAGTGAAATTTTATTAGAATGAACTTTATCAAACAGATAAAAACACATCTGTGTGGCCTAAAGCATGAATAGGAGTGAAGGAGACTAGTGTTCCTTGCATCTTGTCCAGGTCCTTCCGGGGACCCCTAAGAATGTTCTGCCACAGCTTAGTTTGAAAACCACTCAGAGTCACTTTTCATGTGGGGAAACTGAGGCAAAACTCAGAAAAGACACTCACCTAAATTGACAGATAATTAGCGATATAAGTAGGATCTGTCTCCTGATCACCTCAGTGGTCATATTTTACCCATGATTACATGGTTACACTAGGACATAACATATCACCAGCCAAAAATGATGAGTCACTGTCCTTCCTAATGTGTCCTTTATTAAGTGGATCTGGAGTTATATATCTTTCCCCCAAAGAACATGGCACAATGTGGTGAAAATGGGGGAAAAGTGTTGGGGTGAGATGAGAAAAGAATTCTGGTTTAGAAGACACAAATGCATATTTTTTGCAAATTGGCTTCCAGGCATGAATTTGACTTTTTTTTTCCAAGAATGTCAGCATTTTTAGTCTCAAGAACAGCTTTCTCAGCAAAATAATAGTTTGGTCCATGAAAGTTACCCTTTTTCCCCCTAGAACAGAAGTTTGAAGCTCAGTGAAAAAGTGTACCAGCTCCTCCCTCTGTCCTGGGATTCTTTGTCCTAAAAGGGCTTTTTGCCTGGCTTTGGAAAGCTGACAGCTGCATCCAGAGACATACTTATGGAGGAAGGAGAGAATTTCCTCTGCAAAGCCAAATGGTTCGACATAGTGGAAGTTTTGTGTGAGCCACAGAGTCCAAATATTTTATGTAATACTTTAGGGACAGGTGAGCCAGCCTCCTCCCTCCAGACCTTACCTAGCTGTTGCCCCACACATATGAGACCACAGCCTTATGTCCTAGGCACCGCTTTATTCATTTCTTGAAATGTACATCCAGCTTTTTTTATTTTGTGAACTGTCTTCACAATAGATTTTCAGCTTCCTGAACTTGGGAAAGTTTTGTATATACCATATGATCTAGCACAGAGCTGAGGGGCATACAGAGAACAATACATATATAATTGAAAGATTAATTAAATTTGAGATCACCATGCTGCCACTACCATACTTACTCATCCTCATTCTCCTCTTCCTCGTTCTCCTCTGAAGTGTGTGCAACCTTAAGCAAATTATCCCCCCTGAGCCTTCATTTCTCCAACAGCACATGAGAATATACAGATATAAATGTGTGTACTTGTCTGGTTAAGTGAGTAAACACTTGTCTCCCCAGGGTGTCTTGACAAATGTGATACCCTCCCACCCTTGCTGAATCTTCACAGAGGTGTCTGATTGACAGAACATTCAGCAGCAAGCCCTAGGAGCCAGCATAAGGGTTAGGTGGGGAGAGATCAGGGCCAGGGAAGCCTCATTAATGTGCAATCCGGGGCCATTTGGAGATATTGCTTCAAGGGAGCGGGTAAGAAGTTGGAATCCACCAAACCATGCATTCAAAGCAATAGAGTTCAGGACAGTGTTTCATCAGGCCCCTAAAGGCCTGCCATTTAAAAACGTGCTAAAAGCACAGCTATCTGAGGAGAAAGTTGTTAAAGCCCAGAACATTCTTCAAGAACCAAGGAAGCCAGGCAATCCAGCCTGTAATCCTAGCTACGTGGGAGGCTGAGGCAGGTTTTAGAGCAGCCTGGGCAACTTAGCAAGACCCTGTCTCAAAATTTGAAAAGGGCTGAGGATGTAGCTCCATGGTAGGGCACTTGCCTAGCATACCTGAAGCCCTGGTCAGTCCCCATTAGCACACACATAAATAAATAACCAAGAAAGCATACACAGCCAAGGAGGAAAACCCTGAGTAAGCACCAATGACCATGGTTTGATTCAGCCCAGCACTCTTGGGAACAGGTCTTAGTCCCCTGCCACTGTGTGAGACATCTTTTTTGTGTGTGTGTACATTGTAATTATACATCATATTGGGGTATAGAGTGATAGAAACATACATGTACACACTCTTGGAGCACTTCCCTCTGGGTCTTACCCCTTACCCCTCCCCATACATATCTTTGAGATTGGAGTTGATAATTTTCTATACATACATAGCATTATTTCAACTGTTACACTCTTTATATCTTCCTCCCCCTCCTCCCTTCCCTAAACCCCCTCAGTCACTTCATTGGAGACTTTTTCTACCTGATGTTACCCTTATTTCCAAATTTCTCTATAGCTTTCACATATAAGAGAAAACATACATCTAATCTCAGTATAATATTCTCAAGTTCCATCCATTTTCCTGCAAATGACACGATTTTATTCTTCTTTATGACTGAGTAAAATTCCATTGTGTGTATATACCATAGTTTTGTGATCCATTTATCTATTGTTGGACACCCAGGCTGGTTCCACAATTTGGTTATTGTGAATTGTGCTGCTATGAACATGAATATGCAAGTATTGCTATCATATTCTGATTTCAATTCCTTTGGGAAGATGCCCAGGAGCGCTATCACTGGTTTATATGGTAGTTCCATTCCCAATCTTCTGAGAAACCTCCACACTGATCTCTATTCATACTGACTGTACTAGTTTGCTGTCCCACCAACAGTGTATTAGAGTTCCTATTTCCTCATATCCTTGCCAGCATTTATGTTTGTGTTCTTGATGACTGACATTCTAACTGGACTTAGATGGAATCTCAGTGTAGTTTTGATTTGCATTTCTCTGATTGCTAAAGATGTTGAACATTTTTTTCATATATTTATTGGCCATTTGTATTTCTTCTTTTGAGAAGTGTCTATTAAGTTCAGTTGCCCGTTTTCTGATTGGACTGTTTGTTTGTTTGTTTGTTTGTTTGTTTGTTTTAGTGTTTTTAAATTAGTTATTTTATTAGTTTATTACAATTATACATTATAGTGAGGTTCAATGTGATAAATGCATACATGCACACAGTTCTTAGTGTATTTCCCTACACATCCCACCCCACACCCCCTCCTCCCTCCCTGCTGATTGGGGCATCACCCCAAAAAACAGAAAGGGCATGGAGAGCCTTAATGATGTGTGGCCCTAGGTTCAGCCATCCCTGAGGTGGGCTCTGTTCCAGGCCTATCTTTCTTTATGGTTTGGTGATGCAAGCCAAATAGGCAGAATCCCCCTCTGCCTATAAATAAATATTTATTGCTTGATTGCTTTTTTATTTATTGGTGCATTGTAATCATACATCTTGATGGGTTTCAGGGTGGTAGAAGTATACATGCACACATCAGTCAATTAGCCCTCCCCCAATTCCCACCCCCATTCCCTCCCCCTTCCCTCGTTCTCTTACTCAGCATAGTAGTTGACTTTGATAAGTTTGTTATGTACATCCTGTGCATTTATATTATTTATTTATTTATATTATTTTTGACTTATACTAATTTTTTTGTCCTGATGAATTCAGGAACTAAGAGCTTCCAGTCTCTTAACTCAGCTGTTTTTAGTGCCCTCACCTGGTGATACACACTGTGTGTGTGTGTATGTGTGTGTGTGTGTGTGTGTGTGTGTGTGTGTGTGTGTGTGCATTACTAGGGATTAAACCCAGGGGCATTCTACCTCCAAGCTATATTCCTAGCACTTTTTTTATATTTTTGTTTTGAAACAAGGTCAAACCTGAAATCCTCCTGTGACATTCTCCCAAGTACTGGGGTTACAAGCATACACCACTGTGCCCAGCAGTGGTACACATTCTTGAGAGAGAATAACCTGAAGGCCTATACACCTGGCACCTGAAAGTAATAGATTGGGGAATGTGGAGGGTGCGGGAAAAGACTTCCTACTGGGAGAACTACATTGGACAGTGGCTCTGACTACCAAGAAGGGAGCAGAGGACCTGGGCAGAGCCTTTCTTCTGAATGGCCCATTCATTCTGACAGACCTGTCCCCCACACATGCCCTCCCCAGGCCAGTCCCCACCTTCACAGCACCCTGGAGAATGATGCTCACAGCCACATCATTTTCACAATGAAAGCACCCACAAATATGTTTGGTCAATGACCCATAAGCATTTTAAATTTGAAGAATTTAAAGTTCCAGGTTGTCTAAAATGAGCTCGCTCAAAACAATTCCTGCTCTGGTATCTGTGGTAAAGGGCCATTTCTACCTGCAAGGCACCTCACAGTGACAGCAAGCTCATTCATTTATGAGAAAGCACTGAAGACGGCTGGGTTGTTTGGCTATTAAAAGTTCATCACTGAACTTCACTATTTTTTCTTTTTAAAATTTTTGTAACTTATTTGCTGACTACCTCTTTATTCAAATTGTGATGTATTTCAGAGAAATTTTTCATTTGTTATTCTCCATCATCAAGTTCTAAGACGTATTAATATTTTGACATATTTTTCTCAGATCATTCTTTTTTCTGAGAAAATAGATGATGCTGATACAGCTGAAATTCCTTTTTTATCTCCTTCCAATCCTATTCACCTGAATGTATCCAGAGATATAACCAAATTACTCTCTCCCTGGAACTTCACATATACTACATGTGAATAGCCAAAAAAAGCATATACATTATTTGAAAACTTTCCATCTGCATATACTACATCCTTTATGCAAATCAAGGCTAACAGGTGGTCCATGTGTATACAGATCACCTAGTCCCTTGCTGTAGAGGTGTATTTGGTGAACATTCAATTTACAATATACAACTTATTTATCCACTCTCATATTGATAGACATGTATATTGCTTCAAATTTGCGACCAAACACCATGCTGAAAAAGACCTCTTGAAAATGTCTATGTCTGCATGTGGGTCTGAGTCTCTAGAGTATACACTAAAGAGTAGAATTATGAGGTCATAAAGTTTTAGTATTCTCAACTTTAATGTACACTGCTAAATTGCTCTTCAAAATTTTTGTTATCTATTTATTCCTCTATCAACAGTGTATGAAAATCTATGTCTCTCCAAATCTTCACCAAGACTTGGAATTATTAAACTTTTTACTTGCCATGTGAAAAAGAATTTGTTTCAAAATGCTTTTGATTACTTATGGGTGCATTTGAGTTCCTGTTCATCTGTACTGGCTTCTTTTCCTGTGAATTGACTGTTAGCTCATTTTCCTGTGAAATTGTCCAGTTTTTCTTATTGGTTTGCAGAACCAATTCTTTGCTGATTGAAGCTATTGCAAATATCTTCATGTGGATAGCTTGTCTTTGAAATGTGTGTATGCTCTCTTCAGTCATATAGAATATGTATGATTCAATGTGAGAAAGATAGATTTTTCTCTATGATTTCTACTTTATAAGTTTTGTTTAAAGAATCTTTACTTATCTCCCATAAAGATATATTCTCTTCTATAATATTAAGAATAGTTGTTCACATTATGTCTGTAACATACATGAAACTTCTTGTTTCTTTCTTATATGAAATTCGCATCCCATTTGCTTCCACATGGAAAGCCAATTCTGGTAGCACAAGTTATTGAATAATCTACCCCTTCCTAACTGATTTGTATCATATACAGATTTTTCATATACACTCAAGTCTATCTCTAAGATATTGTTTTAATTTGATCGAATTTTTTATCTCAGTGCAAAAATTGTTTTATTTCAATTACTATAAATTTATAATAATCCCTAATCTATGAAAGGTAAGATACAAACTTATTTTTCTTAAATAAGAACTTTGATTGTTTCCATTTTAAGTTTCATAAAAATATCAAGACTATAACTGAAATTGATTTTATTATGGAGTGTTGGGGAGAATATTGATACCTGCATGATACAGTATTTTCCCTTCTAAGAACATTGTGTATCTTTACATATATTTAAGCCTTCTATTTCCTTTTGATAAGATTTCTAGCTGCCTCCATAAAGGTTTAAATTATTATTGCTTAACAATTGAAATTGCTTAGTATTTTCTTAGAATAACCTTTTACATTGCTTAATTTTGAAATTCTCCGTTTTTTGGATTTTAGTCTTTTGTACTACTTAAAAGCAACTATATCTGGAATTTTGCTTCTTCCTACTAAATCTAGTTATATTTATTATTTTTATGAATTACATATATCAGTACACTCCCTACTTGTCTTCAACTTATAATCGATTTGAAACCATATTTACATAATATAATTAATAATAAGCTTGATCTTACTTCTATCATTCCTATTTTTGTCTTTTTGAATAACACTCTTTCCTGGTGGAGATTTCTTTTTAATTTATCTACCTTCTGTTTTACAATGATGAGAGATTTTTATCATATGCAGATATTATTTTTATCAACTACTTTATCTGAAACCTTTAAAAAGATCACATAATTTCTATCCTTGAGTTATTAATATAATTAATCCAATAGGTCAACTTTTAATGTTAAACTAGCCTTTCATTTCTGGTATAAACCACACATAAAGGATTATCCTTTATGTATTTTGCTATATTTTATTTGATAATATTTTGTCAACAACTTTTTATGTCTATATTGATTAAGAATATTGGTCTGAGCTGGGCATGGTGGTGCAAACAAGTACTGAAATCCCAGTTCTTGGGAGGCTGAGACAGGAGGATTGCAGGTTTAAGATCAGACTCAGAATCTTAAAGAGGCCATCATCAACAAAACAAACTTTTCTCTTTATAAGTTAATTATCTAAGATATTTTATTGTAGTGACAGAAAGCAAACACAGAAGATACAGAGATTTTATATCCACTATACTTTGATTCATGTATCCCTCACTGCTGACATAAGAATACATTTCTAGTCTCATTTCACAGTGAGTAGTCAAGTATCAGGAAACAGCCCTTCCACTTCTAGCAATCAAGTGAGGATTCAGATACATGATGGTTATATTCCAAACTCAATGCATTCAACTGAAAGACCCCTGCCACAAATTTTTCAATCCTCACATATCCTTCCTGGTCAGAGCTAGGCCAGCAGGCTCTGTAAGGACAGTCACAAGTCCTAAAGACTGAGTATTCAGTACAAAGTCTGGAAATTTGTTCTCCTTCTCCTCTTTCCTGACCTCACCCAATCTTCTACCATTCTCCTTCCCCTCTACTATCAACATCTGTTTCTAAGACCTTTCATTCTCTCTAAAATACAAGGGACTGACAACAATTGAAAATCCAGAGCTTCCTAAGAGGAGGTGCTTTTGACATCCTTCAGAATCTCAAGCTAAAGCCAAATGTTTTAATGACAGAATTTCACTAATTCCCCTTCCCCCCAACTACATGAGAACTTTTTATGCACTGAGCTTTCCCAGTGGTTCCTAAAACCACTGCTCAGGGAAATTTGGCCCTGGGATGGACTCCTCAGAGTCTCTGAGAGTGCTCTCTGGCTGCAGTTCTGAGGTGAGGACACTTGTCAGGTACAGAACTCCCAGCAGTTCGCAAATATACAAACAAACTACAGACAGAAAGATGCAAATGTCAGTGGCCCTCTGACCATAAATACTTGAGTCAGTATTTTCCCTATCTGAAGTCCTAAATGAGTCATTGTAAGGATTTAAAGATGTATTTTATAAAGCACTGGCACACAGTAGGCACTGTATAAACGGCAACAGTGCTTCATGGTTTTCTCTACACCTCCTAACCAAGTGTTTTGGGTCCACTAGTTCCTCTTAAACCTGTTTAACAAACTCAAGAAACCCTTGAATAAAAATAGTGATGGAGCGTATTGCCTAATTAAGTAGGCTGGTAATTAGACTGCAACAGAAATGGCCTATGTGCACTTAACTAGACATTTATTATAGCTTAATAAGGTAACGATTGTATGATAAATACACACCACTTGATTACAAGGAATGGATGCTCTGAGTACTAACAAATGCTCATGACAGGCTAACACTATTACAGACTTTGTAGTGTTTCTTTCACTAAGAAAGAAGCACATTAAATCCCTGACCCACTGCTTCATATTAAAACTATTCAATTGGTTTGACAAACATGATGGAAAAATCTAGTTAATCCATTTTGCCACAGTTCACCCTTGCTCCCAGTTTTGCTATAAGCAGGGATAGAGTCAGATACCACATGGAGATGTAACATGGCAGAGCTGGGAAAGCCCTGGGAGGACAGCTGCTTCCTTCTTTATAAATCCAAAGCCAAAAAAGAGGCCTTTCTTTCCCAAGGTGGCTCAGGTGAGAGGCTCAGGACAAGAACCCTGTCCGCATGACTGCTACACACATGTTCTCTTCTTGCAAAATTGATATATGCTTTTAATTTTTTTTTTTTTTGCAGTACCGGGGATTGAACCCAGGGGCATTTTATTTCTGAGCTATACCCCCGGCCCTATTTTTTTATACTTTATTTTGAAACCGGGTCTCATGAAGTTACGGAGGGCCTCACTAAGTAGCTGAGGCTGGCCACGAACCCGGATCCTCCGATCTCTGCCTCCCAAGTACTGGGATTACAAGTGTGTGCCACTACGCCCGGCGATAGATGCTTTTAGAAGCCAGTCTCTCTATCTTCCATGGAATATCTTCTCTATCTGCTCATTGTCAAGAAGAAAAAAACATTTTTCTTCAAGAGTGAAAAGGCATATTTTCTGAGATAGGGAGCTAAGAGGCAGAAATTCACACAAAGATGAAAATGACTGATAGACAATCCTGTTCAGACAGTGAGTTTTGACACAATTGGCAAGAGAAACTGACAGCATGAGGGCCAGTGGTGTGCTAGAGCCAGCTCTTAATGGATCAGATTACAAGAGTTGAAATTACATGTCCTGTTCCTGCTTCATTGAGACTTCAAGTGGGTGGCCTGAAATCAGCCTTGGTGTGGGTAGTTAGAGCATAGAAAAATAGCAAATACTGTAAGTTGAAGTTTAAAAAAAATAACTAGTTTACCAGAAAACCAGTGGGTAAGGCTTTTTGTATCTAAAGGGAGTGGATAACAAGGAATGAGAGAGTGTGTAGGAGGTTGAATTAGGTTGAACTTGATGAAGGCCAATAGGAACCATTTTCCAGTTTTGCCAAGAATTGTTTCTAGGCACAGCTTCCATCCCCAGAATCTTTCTGATCCAAATCCATGTACACAGACATTTCTTTTTATTAAAAGGAATCAAACACAGAAAGGATATAAATAGGGCTACAAAAGAAGACAGTTCTTTATAGTCTCAAATCATAATGTAGTTCATAGTGACAGTGACATACATGCACACAGCACTTGGTGGGTTTCCCCCGGCTCCCTCCCTACTCCTCCCTTCCCCATGTAAAATATTGAGATGGACATTGGTATTCTCACATATGTACGTAATGTCAGTGGAAGTGTTTCCTTCATTAATTTTCCCTCTCCCACTCCCTCCCCAAAACCACCTCCCTCACTCCACTGGAGATGAAAGTATAAAAATAGTTAATAATAAATTTAAAATGATCTTTATTGCAAAAAAGAAGATAGTTCTTCTGTACTATAGCACACTCCTGATTGAGGCTGATTAGCATTCAAATATGTATATATACACATAGTCTGAAAGATACTCTCCATTGGTTGGCTATTAACATAGTGCTTGCCAAAAAAACCTTATAAGATATTTTTAAGCTTTATAAAACTAAGGTATAAAACGCCCAAAATTGTGACTCTCATAATCACCTGTCGCTTAATTAAAATCCAATAATGGCCTTATTATATCAAAGAAAATCCTTCCAGGATGCATGCAACAGACAAAAGAATCTGAACTTAATATTTTTTATTGAAATCATGCCATCTGGTTCTTTGTTACACTACAAGATGAAAGAACATTAAAACGGTATTATCCCAATCATGTGAGCCAGCATTGCAGGATAGAAATTGAAAATTAAAGGAATATTTTATCAAATAAGATATCATATGTTTAAATCAATTACTTACCTAACTTTATTACTAATATACACTAAAGCCAGGGAGTTTGGAGAGCATTTGGCAGTGTTTTTCCTTCATATTATTTTCAGGTTATGTTTGAAGGTAGGGTCCTTAGAGGTTGAAGCAGCCTCTCTGCCTCCTATGGTTCTACAGTGAGATTTATTCCTGTAACAGGCCCTGGAGGTGGTAACCAGCTGATCCTAGAGCCCTAGATCATGAGTCTTCTGTGGGAAGCAGTTTTATGGGCATCTCCCCAGGTAAGTCTAAAATCCCCAGCTAACTTTAATGTGTATGTAGCCAGGACTAAGGGCCACTGCTCCTGGTCCTTATCAGTCTTGCCCTCTGTTCCAGAGTGAGTATGTCTCCCCTTATTATGTCAAAACAGAGAGAACAAAACAGATGTCCCCTCCCTTTCATCCCACAGTATCCACTTGCTAAGAGTAAATGCTCATTATCATGTCCCATCATCTCATTCCAACGTTAAAATGAATCTGTCAGGGAGGTATTGATTCCTATCTTATGATAAAGAAGATATGAACTGTTTTTACATTTCTCACCAGATATGTGTGTTTTCCCCCAATAAACAATTCTCCAATTACCCAGACACTAACTGGGTGTCCTGCAATTTAATTCAATACTAATACTAACTCTGCAGAGTTAGTGCAGGCAATATAGGTGAGGGGCTCAATCCCACAAGACTATACCCACTTCAGACATCTGTTGCAAGCCCTAGGTTTCTACTTGTACTTCTGATCCACTGGCTATAAATTGCTGGATTATATAATTCTGTGTATGATTTTTGAAGGATATTCATACTGTTTTCCACAGCAATTGCACCATTTTATATTCCCACTTGCAAGGCGCAAGGATTCCAATTTCCTCCTCATGTTTGATAATTTACTAGGATAGCTCACAGAACTAAAGAAGGCACTTTACTTAGTATTATTGACTTATTATAAAGTATACAACTCAGGAACAGTCAAATGGAAGAGCTGCATAGAGTGAGGTCTGAAAGAAGGGTTATGAGCTTTCAGACTCTCGCTAAGCATGCCATCCTCCAAGCACCTCATGTGTTCACCAACTTGGAAGTACAGCATCTGGGGGGGAGTCTGTTTTGTTTTGTTTTGGTTTGGTTTTTGATACTGGTGATTGAATCCAGAGGCATTCTACCTCTGAGCCAAACCCCCATCCCTTTTTATTTTTTTATTTGAAACAGGGTCTCACTAAGTTGCTGAGGCTGTCCTTGAACCTGCAATCCTCCAGTCTCAGCCTCCCAAGTACTGAGATTACAGGCATGTACTACCATGCTACATAGACATGAATGATTAAAGAATTGAGCATTGGTAATCGAACTCAGTCCCCCATCCCTCTTCTCTCCCCAGAGGTCAAGGGTTAGGGCTGAAATGTTCAATCCTCTAATTACAAGGTTGGTTCCTCTGGCAACCTGCCCCATCTTGAAGTTATTTAGGGGCCCTTCAAAAGTCACCTCATTATCATAAACTCAGCTCCGGTTGAAAGGGGTTTCTTCTGAATTATAAAAATGTTCTTATCATCTATTGCTTAGGAAATTCCAATGGATTTAGAAGCTCTATTTCAAAACCTGGGGCAAAGAACAAAATATATATCTCTTATTATCACAGAGGGTAAAATAGTGTCTACCCTAGGTAGTACAATACCAGTTAATGTGTTGTGACTGCACTCAGGTCCTGCAACATAAGACCCAGAATACTTCAATACCACTTTAAAAAATGCTGATGCCTGGGCCTCAGTGCCCACAATTTTGAATTAATTGATATGTCCCAAACATCACTATTTTTTTAAAAAATTCCAAGGGAGATTTTAATGTGCAACTAGTATTGAAAAACATTGAGCTGGAGAATGTGTTCAAAACCGTAGCTATCCCAATGAGCACATGAAAAGATGCTAGGCATCATTAATCATTAAAGAAATGCAAATCGAAACCACAATGAGATGCAGTTTCAGATTGTTAGGATAGTTATTTTCAAAATAGCAAAAAATAATAGGTATTCACAAAGATATGAAGAAATTGGAACCTTTATGCATCACTGGTGGGAATATAAAATGGTGCAACCACGATGAAACACAGTATGTGGTTCTTCAAAAAATTAAACATAGAATTATATAACCCGGCAATACCACTTCTTGCATATACCCAAAAGAATTGAAAGCAGAGTCTGGAAAAGGTATTTACACACACGTTCATAGTAGCATTATTCACATGAGCCAAAAGGTAGAAACAACCCAAGTGTCCATTGACAGATGAACAGATAAACAAAACATGACATATACAACAGAATATTTTTCAGCCTTACAAAAGAAATTCCAATACATGCTACAGTATGGATGAACCATGGGGATATTATATTATGAAATTAGATGACTAGTGAATTTTTCTACTTACATGAGATACCTATAGTGGTCAAATTCATAGAGACAGAGAGGGGAATGGTAGTTGCCAGGGGCTATAGAAAGAAAAGCAGTAGAGATTAAGTGTTAATTGGTATAGAGTTCCACTTTGGGAAAATGAAACAGTCTGGAGATGAATAATTATGGTAAGGTTGAGAAACAATGTGAATATACTTAATGTATATACTATACACCTAAAAATAATTAAAATAGCACATTTTGTTATATGTTTTACCATAATAAAATAATCCAATGAAAACCAAACAAAATGGTTACATCATTCCCAAACCTGGGTGTACAGAAATATCCCTGGGAGAGACAGGAAGTAAAATGCAGACCCTAGAGATCCACCTCCAGGGATGTGAGCTCAACAGGTCTATCCTGACCCTTAGGAAGCCAAATTTTAACACACATACTCAAAACTTGATTAAAATTCCAGTCTTAGTATGTTTTGTGCAGCTATAATGTAATAACTGAGACTGGGTATTTTATAAAGAAGAAAATTTTATTTTCTCGTAGTTCTGGCACTGGCAGTTTTGATGCCTGGTGAGATTCTGGCATCTACCTCCAAGGTGGTGCCTTGAGAAGGAACAAATGCTGTGTCTTCACATGATAGAAGGCAGAAGGGCGAAAAGAGATGACCTCCCCCTATGGATTCCTTTTATAAAAAGTAACAAGGCACCTAATCCCATCCATGATTTTTAAACAATCACCTCTTAAACTCCCTAACTGATAACACTATCACATTAGTAAGACCTAATGACACATTCAAATCATAGCAATGCCTGTCATCCCAGGAACCCATTCTGAGAAACTTTATTCTGAGAGTTACTATAGGTCAGAGAAGAAAGGCAAGTGTAGATTGGAGATCTCAGGCTGGGTTCACAGAAGTATCAGATTTGAACTAGGAGTTAGAACAAGGATAAGAAAATCCTCTGGTCACCTACTTTCCCTAGAACTCAGCCTTACCTTTGACTACTGCCTTGTCTCCAAGTTAGAAAGTGTTCACAGAGGATCCCTATGGACCCTGGGCTCCATTCTTAGACCTCACCACCTGGGGTCCACCCTACTCCAGCATGTCTGAATCTGCTTCCAACTTGAAATTAAACACACCCTATTTCTCAGCTTCAAGTAGCAACAACTATTATATTTATAAACCCCAATGGGCTCAGAGCTAGGAAGAGCAGAGGTATGGAGATAAAATTCTAACCTATGCTAGCCTATGGGGAGAGAGAGTAGTTCTAAAACCGCACAACAAAGGAGTGAGCTCTGAGTGCAGACAACCTGAGTCCTGCAAGATATGGACCCAAAGGAGCTCTGTAGCCCTAGTCTATGGAGAGAGGTGAAATCCTCAGGCCTTAGCCAGCTGCAGTGGCAACCCGCATGGTCTCCTTAGTAGGTATGTCAGTACAGGTGGGGTACTGAAGACCCATGATTGAGAGTTCTGGCCTGTGTTCCATGTTCTCAGAATCTGCTATGGTCCAAGTCCAAGTGTATTTACTGATGAGAATGTTGGCAACTATTTTTCTCTTATGAATTCCCAGGATCTTAGAAACAAGGAATTAGTCAAAGTTCAGTCACTTGGGGATTTGGGGTCAATTATTTGGTTAGGTGTTTTATGAATCACAATGGAGTCTCCTTCCAGGACTATCTTGGGACTCCCAGACAGAGCACTTCCAAGCTGGTAGAGTCTCCAATCTTCCGGGAGGGATTCTGTGTGAGTTCCCTCCACCGCCCTCCATACGGAACAGCACATCCAGGAATTCAAAGGAGCCCAGCTGTGTCCTTTAACCAGAAAAGAGGCTAAATCCACAAGCTCATGGAAATCCCTTCCTTGAAGCCTTTCCCTTCCAAATGCAAAGAGTGTATGAAGGTAAAAATCTTCCAGCGCCCAAGACAGTTCCCTACAGATCTGGCTGCTTCATAATTCAGAGGTCTTCCAACCCAGGAAAATCTCCAGGCTGAGAAGGGGCAAACAAGCCTCACTGATTTTCTCTAGAATGTTCCTCAAGAGATGTTTTAAAACTTGTACTGTAGCTGGGTCTGGTGGTGCCTGCCTATAATCCCAGTACTTGAGAGGCTGAGAAAGGAGGATCTCAGGTTTGAAGTCAGTCCCAACAACTTAGAGAGACTCTGTTTCAAAAATAAAAAAGAACATAGGGATGGGGGTATAGCTCGGAGGTAGGTGCAGCAGAATGGAGAACAATCAGCCCTGACTGTAGTCTTCCCCTCACCATGATGGGCAGCCCTGTTCAAGTCCGGTAACTTCTCTGGGACTGTTTCCCTTCAGACAAAAGGGATATAAAGTCCTCGCCTATCCCATGAGAAAGTCAATCAGTATGTTTCTAACCAAGTGCATCTTATGAAGGTACTTAGAAAAAAGTCTAATAAACTCCACAAACATGAAGCACTTGCTGTGCTTACATTGCCTTTCAAGCAGGCACCTATCTGTCCTGGGGGTGGGGACGTGAAGAGTGGCTTGTGGCATTTGGCAACAATTTGCACCACAGACAAATACACCCACCTTGACATTTTCAAAGCCTGGCTTAGAAAAAAAACAGTCCTTTTTTCTCTGAAGCATTAAGAGAAAATGTGCATGATTATCATCTGTCTGAAAAAAAAAATGGGAAAAGAAAGAGGGAGGGAAAAGGAATACAGCTGAACTGACACCGAGAAACTCACCATTTTATTCTGCACAATTGAACTTCATTAATCATAGAAAATCAGAGATGGAAAAGACCTATTAGGTCACCCCATCTATCCCTCTGAAAGCATTAAAAGCTTTCAAATGAGACAGAAATCGGAGGTCCTGATTGCTGATGGTCATTAAAGATGGTTTTTGTGAAGAAAAATGTTAACCTTCGCGTCCCTGACAAATTACACTCTGGGTGGTTATGGCTGCCTTTGCCTGAGCGGCCGAGTTCTGGGGTTGGAGGTCACCACCCCTTAGCATGAGTGCTGTTAAGTGGCTTCATCAGGGGCCCCTATTCGATAACCACCACTGACTGATGGAGGGGCCCGCAGGAGAGGAGCTTGGCCTGCTTCCTTGCTCTTCCTCTGTTCTCCCTGCAGACAGGAAGAATGCAATTTCCCCTCCAAAGACATCTTCCTTTCTACTCCCACTTTTCTCAGGAGTCTTCCCTATTCTCACCCCCCCCCACACACACACACATGCACACAATCTAATCCCCTTTGAGAGACTCACACCCATAAATTCCGGACCTCACAGAGCAGCCCTAACCCACACACAGAACACCTGCTGTTTCAGGATATCCTAGATCTCTTTGCCCCTTTTCTGGCAAGAGCCCCCATTCCTGCCCCATTTATTGAAGGAAGTTGTCTTTTTCCCATTTCATGTGGCTCTTGTAGGATAGGACCCAACCTCTTATTTCATAATAGAAGTCACATACTCCAGGACTGCCCACCAGAATTGCTAAACCCTCCATTTGGCCAAGAGTGAGTGCATGATCCAAGCCACTCCAATCTGGAATTTTACATCTCAACACTAGGAGAGCATAGCTTTCTCTTTCCTCTGATGTCTCTAAGATAGCATGGTACAAACCCCAAACTACAGCAGCAGCCACCCTAGTACAGGGAAATAGCTCATCTAATCACAATAGAATGAGACTAACGATGCCTATTTTTCTGTTATGTAGCCAATAAATTAAGTTTCTTCTCTTAAGCTGCTATGAGCTCCATTTCTCTCCCCAGGAACCCATGGAATCATGACTACTAAATGGCCACCAGGTTCTGTTGTTCTATGCTTGTTCATGCATGGGGAATCTTGACACCCCAAAAGAATAGCAGATCCAAGGGGGCAGAAATCAAGCTTTCTCCTCTTCAGGGCTATAGCCCAAGTCACACCCAGCTGGTCATTAATAGCAATTTATTGAATTGGAAAGTAGTACCTTTGCTGGCAGGAATCTGTCTGCATTTTTCTTGTAGACTGTGGGTAACTGAAAGCATCATGAGCCAGAGCCCCCAATTCACTTGCTGAGTGGCCCCCCAAGACATGCATCCTCCTCTAAAGATCTGATAAAAATGGCCGAGCTGACTGAAACATCTGCCCAGCAGATTACTCACAGCCTCTCCTTCTCCAGGACGACTGGTGCTGGGGTTTTAGTTGAAGGCTTTGAATTTTACATATCATGTGTGACTTTATTTATACTAACCAAAGACTGATCCCTTTATTTCCTTCCTGTCACATCTTCTTGCTTTTGTGGTCATTAATCAGATCCAGTTTTGGAATGTGACTTCCAGGGCTGCAGACAGACTTTGGTGAGGGAAACCTTTAATAAAAGCAAAAGAGGCACAAGCCTTGGTGACACAATTCTGTAATCCTAGTACTTGGGAGGCTGAGACAGAAGGATCGGAGGTTCAAGGCCAGCCTCAGCAACTTAGTGAGACCCTCAGCAATTTTGCGAGTGTCAAAATAAAGAAATAAAAAAGGCTGGGGTGTATCATGGAGGTAGAATGCCCCTGGGTTTAATCCCCAGTATCACAAAAAAAAAAAAATCAAAAGAGGCAACTGACTTCAGCAACCCTTCAGCCCAAGAAATGTGACAAGAAAAAATTTAGTCTTAGTGACACATAAGAAATAACTGAAGTGAAGCCGGGCGTGGTGGCGCACGCTTGTAGTCCCAGTACTTTGGGAGGCGGAGACAGGAGGATCAGGGTTCGCAGCCAGCCTCAGCTCTCTCTCTCTCTCTCTCTCTCTCTCTCCCTCCCTCCCTGTCTGTCTGTCTGTCTGTCTACTTAGTGAGGCCCTCGGCAACTTCGTGAGACCCGGTTTCAAAATAAAGTATAAAAAAATAGGGCCGGGGGTGTAGCGCGGAGGTAGAACGCCCCTGCGTTCAATCCCCGGTACCGCAAAAAAAAAAAAAGAAAGAAAGAACTGAAGTTAAGACCTTAAACCAAATAAATAAATAAATAAAGCAAGCTCCTATGCCTTCTCCTTCCCTTGCAGCACCAACCTGTCTTCAGCCTTCTTTAATGCCCCACTGTGGGGGCCCAGAGGAAGTACAGGCCGGCAGTGAGGACATGACCCCACTCACCCCTCCCAGCCACAGATGTGCGCTCATCTCTCACAGCTGCAGATGTGTATATAGTTACATAAGCACGATTAGGTAAAACACAATATGCACGCACAGGTTATGCTAGCATGACCTGCGCCATTTTGCTCGGAACCCTATATAAGGGAGAGTTCTGTAAAATAAAGCTGCTGTTGTTCTCCTTCAGATGGCAGTTCTGCATGCTTTCTTCTTACTGGGGATCTCACCACTGAAACCTCCCCTGCAACCATAGATGGCCTGCAACCGAGCCCCTGACAGTTGGTGTAGTCCATGGGATTAGGTGAGCGCCCCCAACACCCCTCCAGTAACTGTTTCAACCCAGGGTGGAGGGAATGTGGCCACAGCCTCCCTGTGGTTCCCAGTAGCAGAATATCTGGCAGTGTGGACCCCACCAGAGGATTGGGACGAGGTACAACCCCAGCCAGAAGAAGCCTGGAAGGCTTTAAAAGTGCTGGAGCCGCATGTTCCAGCACACATTGGCAGGTTCGGGGGCCAGGTGAACATCCCAGTTGCAGCATCGAAAGTGTGGAGTCCGGCTCAGTGGGTGAGGGGGTAACTGGCACCACAGCCCTAGGCTGCACAAGTTTGATCACAGTGGACTTGGCCAGGTCACGTGGGCATGGGCCCCAGCGGTGGTGCCAGGTTAATCAGGACAGCACATGCTGCGGACCACTGCAGTGGCACTAGCTGGCAGGTGGCTAGGCTAGAGACTCCACTAGGGTACCTGGTTAGTGGGATAACTGGCTGACCTGAGACCACACGTAGAATTGACTATTTACTGCCCCCTTCCACACTCAATGTGCAATGCATCCTGGCATTAGTTGATACGGGAGCAGACAGTACCCTCCTCTTTGGCAATCGGGACAATTTTACCGGACCTAAAGCTGCCATAAAGGGTTATGGAGGCCATGTCATTACAGCTTAATGTGCTCTGGTGACTTTGGGAATCAGACATTTGCCTCCTAAGTAAAATGATGTGTACATATCCCCCATAGCTGATTATATCCTGAGGGTGGACGTGTTACAGGGATTGACTGTGCAGTCAACTATTGGAGAATTTCAGCTATGGATACATGTGGTAAAGACTATTACTAGAGGACATCCTCATCATGCTCCCTTACAACTCCCCCAAGCCACAATGATTGTGAATGTACGGAAGTACAAATTACCAGGGGAGCATGAGGAAATTGGACAAATGATACTAAAGCTAGAAGAGGCAAGTGTAACTTGCCCAACTCATAGCCCATTCAACTCTCCCCTGTGGCCAGTGCAAAAACCTGATGGTCCCTGGTGCATGACAGTGGACTATCAAGAGTTAAATAAAGTGACACCACCTTTGCATGCAGTGGTACCCAACATTTCACATGAACTGGGACAGTTCCATTATGTTGTAGACTTTGTAAATGCCTTTTTCTCCATTGACATTGCTCCAGAAAGTGAAGAACAATTTGCTTTTACCTGAGAAGGATGCCAATGGACCTTTTTGGTGTTGCCCCAGGGATATCTGCATAGTCCCACGTTGTGTCATGATCTGGGATTTAGCCTCTTGGCAGAAGCCTGAGGCTGTATGGTTGTACTATTTTATTGACGATATTATGCTAACCTCTGATTCTTTTACAGAATTATAAGCAGCTTCATGCAGTCTCCAAGCCACCCTCCAGGAATGGTGGTGGGCTGTCAATGAAAACAAGGTCCAGGGACCTGGGTATTTTGTCAAATTCTTGTAAGTTGCCTGGTCTGGTAAGACAAAGGTGATACCTGAAGTAGTGATAGACAAGATGCAAGTCTATCTTCAACTGGGAATGGTGAAACAGTTTCTGACATATCTGGGCCTTTTGGGGTTTTGGTGAATGTTTATATCACACTTAGTTATGCTTACGTGTCCCTTACACCACCTTGTTTGTAAGGGGGCAACTTGGGATTGGATCCCTGAAATGGAAATTGCATTTACTGCCACCAAGAGGGTGGTGGCACAGGCACAAACTCTACAGGTAGTAGACCCTGCCCTTCCTTTCCTGATAACAGTCCAAGTGTATGATGCAGGTTTTGGATGGGGGTTATAGCAGAAGCAAGGCACTAGGAATAGCCCAATCAGATCTTGTTCACAGCTATGGAAAGGGGCAGAGGAGTGCTACTCTCTCATTGAGAAACAGTTAGCAGTCATATATGCTGCCCTTTTAGCTTGTGAACCCATTACAGGTAATAGGTCAGTAATGGTGCAGACCACCTATCCTATTAAAGGTTGGCTGTGGTCCTGGACTCAGAGCCCCTGGACAGGGATAGCCCAAACACCCACTCTGACAAACTGGGGTACATACTTAGAGAAAAAATCACAGTTTTCTAGTAGCACTTTGTCTAAACAGTTACATACTTTTCTGGGCCAGTACAGTTCAGAGCAACAGCCCCCTTGGGACCCACGCAAGTGGGAAGTGCCCCAAGTCCCTATGGGGAAGGGAAAGCTTTGTTGGGGCCAGTGCATTTCCGAGCAACAGTCCCCTCAGAACCCACGGAAGTGGGAGATGCTCCAAGTCTCTATGATGAAGGTACAGCCCCAATACCTGTGGAAGTGTGGAATTGGAAGTCATAGAAGTGACAGATGCCCCAAGTCCCTATGAGGAAGGGAAAGCTTTGTTGGGGCCAGTGCATTTCTGAGTGACAGCTCCTTTGGAACCCAAGGAAGTGGGAGGTACCCCAAGTTCCTATGAGGAAGGGACAGACCCTATACCCACAGAAGGTTAGCATACTGATGGCTCCTGTCATGGGCAACCACTCATGTGGGCAGCTACGACCTTACAGCTCGCCACAGAAATATTTTGGTATGAGGTCAGTACTGGATGCTCCAGCCAATGGGCCGAGCCCCAGGTGGTCTGGTTAGTTCTCATAAAGGAGACTTGGCTTTTGCATGTCTGTACAGAGAGCTGGGCAGTCAGTCTACCAGGGACTAACCTTGTGGCTGCCCCAATGGGCAACACAAGACTGGTTGATTTGGAACTGCCCATTGTGGGCTAAAGATATGTGGGAGGCCCTGTGGAAACAGGGTCTTCAGGAAGGAGCTGTAATACATCATGCTCCAGGGCATAGGCCTTGGCAGGCCCCCAGTAATGATGCTGCTGACACTTTAACAAAAGTTTGGGCTCCCCGATGGTCCCAGAGCCCTTGTCAGTAGCACCATGGTTACAAAAAAGCTAGGACACCATAGGCGCCTGCATCATGAGGCTTGTAGTCCAGTGGTAGGGATTGCCTCTTACCTGCACTCAAGCACAAAATGTTGTATGGCAGTCTTCTTGGTGTGCAGAACATCACCCACAGAGACATAGGGTTCCTACAACCATGGAACAGATTCCCTAAGGTATTCAACCTTTCCAGGAATGGCAGGTTAACTATATTAGCCCACTGCCAAGGACTCTGGTATATTATGATGGCCATGGATATGGCCACAGGTTTGGGTTTTGCCTCTCCTGTAGCATAGGCTGACCAGAAACATACTGTAGCTGCCCTTGAATAGTTTTCAGCAGCCTATGATTGGCCCTTGGTAGTGGCACATGATAGAGGTACTCATTTTACCGGCCAACAGCTACAGACCAGAGCTAAGGACAATAACATACATTGGCAGTTGCACACTCCCTACCAGCCCCAAGCAGCCAGAATTATTGAATGCCTTAATGGATTCTTAAAAGAGAAGGTGAAAGTCTCTGAAGTCTTCCAAATTTGAAGAGATGGTGGGCACAGTGCTGGTGGCAGTGTAGCCTTTAAATGAGCAACCTTGCCACACTGGGCAGGCTCCCTTACATAAGGTAACAGCAGGAATGCCCCATACTTCGAAGGTAGTACGAGGCTTGAAGGAACCCAGGTTAGGACCAGAGTTGAGAGAAGAAGCCCTCTTACTCCCTGCACCTAAACCCTTGGCCCCAGGGTGGCAAGAAGTCCGGGAGTGTCCCTGGCCTGTGCAGGTGTCTCAGGAGCCATGGGTTGCACTCCTGGAACCATAGGGACTGGGACAGAAGGCCCAGTTACAACTGAACCCTTGGATAGCTGCCTGGCCCTGCCTGATACAGGTCACACTTCCTCCACAGGGAGGAAGCATGATTTTGAAATGTATGCAGGTTATAACACTATGGCCTATTCCTTAGGATGTTCCTAAACACTTACCTCCTACCCAGAGTGCTCTGATGTGGTACAATTGCCCTGGAGTGGCCAATATTCTGGCCACTGTTCTCTTACAAGACAAGTATCCTGGAAGGGAAGGAGTTACCTATGATTCTTGTCTCTCTCTCTCTCTCTCTCTCTCTCTCTCTCTCTCTCTGTCTCTCTCTCTCTCTCTCTGCCATATCCTACCATCCAGGTTAATGGCAGGGAATAGCCTGCTTTCCTGGGCATCTTTGTAAGACTGCACAACACCTCCCATTGCTAGGTCTGCACTGAGCTACCAGTGGAAGCAGCTGAAGATCTCCCATGGTGAATTGTATCCGCTACTGCAGACAACTGAACTACCTCACAAGCCTGGAACAACAGCAGCCCAGAATGGGATGAGCGATGCCACATAATAGAGGACTTGTGCTGAGAACATAATAACATCTCCCCCATCCCCCATTGGGATATGCTATAGAAAATGGGACTGGTTAGCAGGGGAACATGTAGAGTTTGTAAGCATTGCACCTTTTTTGTATAGAGCAGGTGAAGCAGTCTGTTACCAATAGAAATGCTGGATGGCTGCCCTAAGAACTATGTCAGAACACTACTCAATCAGATATCAACCAGTGGTGGAATGGGGGGACACTAATAGGGACAAAGCCCACTGATTTTCTCCCAGATGGCTATCTCTGGGTTTGCAGGCATTATGGCTAGCCATACCTCTCTGCCGTAGGACAGGAAGGTATACCTGGGGAAGACCATACATACAAGGACAAATACTCCCAACTCTTCCCCATAAGCCTAATAATTGGGACCCCATATATCACTGCTGGCACCCTGTGCACTGGGCTGCATGGTGGTTTACCCTTTAGTCCTGTTTATTTCCGGGGGTGGACTTTAGATATAGAACTACAAGTGGAAGCCTTAGCCCAACATGTTGCTGAGGCTTTTAAAACATCCCACTGGGCTTTTTCCCTTTTGATGGATGAAACCACCCAGGTGCGGAAGGTGGTTTTTGCAGAATAGAATGGCGTTAGATATGCTCAGTGCTGCCCAGGGTGGAGCATGTGCCCTTCTCCATGTACAGTGCTGTGCATATATTCCAGACTATCAGCAGCAGGTATAGCAAGTCTTAGCAGGGATGGATGTGGAGGTACAGGCTATTCAAGCCTTACAGGAGGACTCCCTTACAACCTGGTGGAACTCACTGGGCTCCTCCTGGAGATGGATATTGATTATCCTCACCTGTGTGGCTGGAGGATTTATAGTTATTTGTTGCACCCTCAATTGCTATTGTGTATTTGGGCCCAATGTACTGTTCTCTGGGTCAAGTTGCACACTGCCACCATGTAGGGGGTGGAGTGTGGGAGCCCAGAGGAAGTACAGACAGGCAGTGAGGGCATGACCCCCCTTACCCCGCACAGCCGCAAATGTGGGCATAGCCGCAGATTTTGCACAGCCTCAGATGTGCATATAGTTATGTAAGCATGACTAGGTAAAACACAATATGCATGTGCATGTTCTGCTAGCATGATGTGTGCCATTTTGCCCAGAATCCTATATAAGGGATGGGTCTGTAAAATAAAGCTGCTGTTGTTCTCTGGATGGCAACTCTGCGTGCTTTCTTATCAATGGGGATCTCAACATTGAAACCTCCCTTGCAACTGTAGCTGGCCCCTGACTGGATCCCTGACACCCACCCTCTAAAGTCACCTCCTTCTTTGTGTCTCCTAAGGATTCCCAAAACCTTCATGTGGCATTAAGAGATTACTTAATAAAAGCCACTCTTTTTTAACCATCCCAGGGTGAGCTGTATGTTTTGTGATTTTTAAACATTGAGACTAATGATAGTAATAGCAATACACATTTATAAAGCACCCACTGGGGGCCAGGCACTGCTCTGCTTTACAAAGATAAACCCATTTCATTTTCACAAAAACCTTAGGGAGAGAGCTACTTCAACCACCAATAAGGTTAGGTAATCTGCTCACATCTACATGGCTGGTATAATGGCAGTCCTGGGATTGTTTTTGTTTGTTTGTTTTTTATAAGAAAATATCTATAGTCAACAGAATTAGAAATATGCATTATTCTAAACTGGATGAGTTAGGGTATTGACAGTTTGGAACAAAGAGAAATGGGAAATGAAAGTTGGAAAGATAAACCACAATGTGCAGCTGGTGGTCTCATCTTGTAGAAGCAAGAAACCACAGAAAATTTGGACAGGAAGTTTGGTATTGAGAAGTTTGGAGGCAGACAACTAGTTCCAAAGCATTCAGCAAGTCGGTTGGTGGGCAGTCAGCAAGTGCTGCCCTGAGCATGGCTGTACAAGCACTAGACACTCCTTCCAAATTTTAAGGTCCAAGGCTGGCTCCTCCCAGATGTTATGGCTCCAGGTAGGCTCCCCCACATGTTGTGGCCCAGGCTGGCTCATCCCAGATGTTATAGCCCAAGGTTGGCTTCTCCCAGATGTTATGGCCCCAGGCTGACTTCTCCCAGATGGCCCAAGGCTGGCCCTGGGCAGCCACTGGGATGACCCACCCCAGTGAGAAGGACCCAAACCAGTGAAGAGAGACATCACTGGGATTCCAATAGTTAGAACTCTCCTAAACTGGGACTTTGTCTCTGCAGGAAAATATAATCTGAGTTTCAAATAATAATGCATACCATAGTTAGAATGTGGGAGATCCATATATTATAATAATAAATTATTTTTATAATCTTAATTATCCTTAGTAAAACACATGATTTATATTTAATTGCTTTACAGTAATGAAATAAAGTGATTGTAACCATAATTGTTACATATAATACAGAATTCACACTATAAACTAAAACAGTTCTATTACAATAAACAAATTCATGATTCAGTTAACAACTGCACAGTCAGATGTTTGACCTGAAAGTCTCTCAGTGTCTCTCTCTCTCTCTAGGTCTCCAGATTGATTCTCAGGTTCCCAAATGGAAATCTATTTTGTCAAATTCTGTACTCCCTCACCAAATCAGGTTGTATAAAGCCCCCACGTGGGTGATAAGTGGATTGACTATTAGGAGGAAACGGTCTCCTGGTCCATGACATATCAGTTTTAATGGAGGAAAAGCTTATCTTCTTCTTTTAAAGTGACTTTGTTAAGCTATAAAATGCCTACCATGCACTGTACCCATTTTGAGTGTACAATTCAATGAATTTTGACCAATTTGTGCACCACTTAACCAGGACAATACATGACACTGAATTGAACATGAAGAAATGCAAACAGGTCCCTGAGACATGTAGACATGTAGACATGGTGGTCCATAATGATAGGGAATGAGATAAAGGAATTCCATGCAAATCAATGACTGGCACATTAGGTTCAATATAGAGAACAGTACAAGTTACCAACTATCCAGGAAGAGATAGAGGAACCTGTCAGAAAGGAGTCCAAGGAGACTTTGAAGATGTTCACTGACTTGAAAATTTTGCTCCAGATAAACCTGAGAGTTGATGTGCTAGAATAGATCAAATATGGGGTAGCACCAACTACTTATAGCTATATCTAATGAATCAAATAAAAAGATTTGGCTCAGTCATCCGGCGTATGATCACTCTCTATCACTGATTGAGACCTCTCTCAAAGTGGCAGCTCTCTGCATGTGTCAGCTTTGTGTTACTGTAACAAAATACTTTAGATAAACAACTTCTAAGGGGGAAAATTTATTTTGGCTCATAGTCTCAGAGGTATTGTTTGACCCTGTTGCTCTGGGCCTGTAGCAACCCAGAAACAAAAAGAGAAAGGGAGGGGCCAAGGTATCAATATCTCCTTTAAGGGCAAACCCCCAATTACCTAACTTCTTTCAACACGGCTCTGCCTCCTAAAGGTTCCACCACCTCTAAATAGAGCCATAGGCTGGTGACCGAGCCTTTAACACGTGAACTTTTGGGAGACACTCTAGATCCAAACTATGGTACTGCATGACCCCTTATGACCCTGTCATGATAGCTGGGTCCTCAGAGGTTAGCCTTCACTTTCATCTCCAATGTGACTACAAAAGAAAGCCAAATTGTTGAGTACAGTGGAATTAAATGTCTATTAGCCCTCACGCATTAGATTCTTTTTCTCAGTACTCTTCAATTATGGGAAAATCTTAACCCTGTAGTTAAGGTTATTTTGGGAGCCAAGGACATTTTCTGCCAAAGACCAAGAGTGATATGTACCATTAGGATCCAACAGTGGAGCGCAGCTGTTTTCTGAGACTGTGTTTCCTACAAGATGAAAAAGCAAGCTGCTTCTTCTAGAAGTCAGGTGCAAAGAGGGCAAAAGGGTGATGGGCAGTTCAGGCAGGAAGCTGAGATGCTGGAATCTCAGGTCCATTTAAGGCAGTTCAGGTGCTGTCAGAGCCTAAAGAATCATGAAAGCACCTCACCTTCCGTCAAGGGAACTCTATATGTTTCCACCCGGACTCTTCAACTTTGAGTTTGACTCCTTCACTCTCAGAAGACTGAGACTATTCTACACAAACAAGTCAAAATACATTTATTATTCATCCAATGTGTGCAGACACTCTGTTCTTAAGAAATTGACATTTCATTTGGAGAAACAAGAAATAAGGTAGTGAAAATATAGGAAATAAGTGATGGACCCAGCCAGGACTGAAGGAATTCCAAGATAGGTAATGTTATGAGAGTGGGAAATTATTTTCTTTCTAATACATGATTTTGGAGGGAAGTTAGAGCAAGACTTCCCATTATCCTTATAGTAAAGAGAAATTTAAACTTTTTATACCCAACTCAAATTTCTCATGCTTTAATTTTCTACATTGGCATGGAAAACAACTGACCATCAACCAACTCATAAAGTTCATGAATTCCTGGGAGGGAGTTTTCCTTTAGAAAAAGACAGATAGAAATTTGCTTTTTAAATATTCCTCCCCTGGTTTCTTCACCAGTTCTTTTTTAACTCCTCTTTGTATGTATCCTCAGTCCCTAAATGTGGATTTCTTTAATGTTCTGACCTTGTTGTTCCCTATACTGTTTGCATACTCTTTTGTGAAACTGTCAGATACTCAGGGTTGGAATGATAAAAGATCTTACAATTCTGTGGACATTATATGAGACCATACTGTGTTACTGACACCAAACTGAGACCCAGACATAACACTGACTTTCTGAGACCATACTATAGCTTAATAAAATTTCTCTCCATAATAGAAAAAAATCAAACAAGAAAAGTGACTTAGATGCTTTTCACCGCTTTCACTGAATTGGTCAATAGAATGTTTTAGGATTGTATAGACACAAACTCAGTGCTCTGTCCCTGTACTATTGTATACAAGTTGAGTCTAATGATCAGATGGTCAAAGATGAGTATCTGCCTCCTGGCAGAATATATTTCTTCTTAGGTCATCTAAGATCAGCACTCCTAAAGAATATACATTCTGGAGTTGTTACATTAACAAGAAAGGTCCACAATGTCAAACATAAATTCTCTGTTCCCTTTCTTTTAGCAGTAAACTAACAAAGACAATATGGTTTTCAAATGAAAGAAAAATATACTGCCCCCTAGTTTATCTCCCTTCTACCTCCTTCACCTCTCCACGATGTCAAGATCCTTTGAGAGTGTATGAAAGACCTGTGACTGGTGCTGACAACTGACTCTAGTAATCAGAATAAAAAAGTCTCCAGATTAGTCCCTTTGTCCAAGTTCCACTGTTAACTTATTTACCATATAACCCTCAGCAATCCACCTAACCCTCAGGATTAACTGTCAAACAAGAGCAGTATAAATCCTGCCCTATGGGAGGGGTCATTCTTTCTAAACCAAGAGTCTACACACATATGTTAAGCCCAAGCAATTCTATGGGTAATATTATGCCTTATTCCTCCTCCATCTCTCATGACAAATGTTACTTTAATTTACTCAGATATTGAAGATAGGAAAGTTGGGATTGATCCTAAGGAAGCCCCAAAATCTGTTCTGTCAACACAACCACTTGATTTTTCTTCCATAATATGTTGTGAAGTCTTGTTCATCTTTATCTTTTTTCCCTATTTTAGATTCCCTATTTTAGATTATTATCATATTTTATCTGTATTACTCCAATGGTTTCCAACTAGTCTTTGAAGTTCCCTGACTCCCACCTAAACAGCCAATACACTCTCCACTATCACCAAAATGATATTTCAAAACTTAATCCAATGATGTATTCTAATTAATATCCCTCACTTTCATTGTCTTCATAAAAATGTCTGTTATTGGGTAACATTGAGACACTTTGGCCATCTCTATTCCCCAGATCCTGTCCTTGTTTATACTATTTCTTCTGCCTGGACCTTTACTTTTATTCCTTCTTTCCTCTTCCTTTTCTCACCCTAAGTCTCACAGATTCTATTTTCCTAACATTCTTAATGTTCCACAATATCATCACTACTATACTTACTAAAATAGGTATACTTTCTTCACATTCCCACAGTTGCATGTCAAGAACTGTGAAAAGTCTGAAATGTTATCCTTCCAACAAACTAACAAATTAGCCTACCACAGTATTTTGGATGCTGTTAGAAGACAACAGTCTTGATTAAGACCTGGGGGCAAAGTATTTCAGAAGCTAGAGTATCAGCATATACTCCAATTCCCAATTCCTACAGGCTAAATAAAAGAGGACTAGAAGGAATTTCTAAGCATAGTGTGTGATGTTATTGGAGAGGAACTCTGAACTTAGGGAAGCCAATCTTTTATAATGGGCAGTAAGCCCACCTGTCCTTTGCTCTAGAAGAAATTATATTTTTCAAAATTGTTCATTATACTAAAATCCTTGAGAAGATGGTCCAAAACAAGGAACAATTAGTATCTCACTAAAAAGGTGCACAGAAACCTAGAGATACACAGAGAACTGTCTTCTAACACAGTGAACATTATGCAATCACAGTTTTTATAACACTGAGTTCTTGTTACCCCTATAACTGTCAATCTTTGTCACTAGATTTTGGACTTCTTGACAGTAGAGATTGAGCCTTGTTATTCTAGGCCTTGTATAGTGTGTGACACATAGTTGGGATCTCAAATATATCTGTTGGGTAATAATATGATAATTTGATCTAGAAAAAAAATTTAGATGCACATTATTTTATATATTCCTAAACAAAGAATGTATGTAATTTACATTAGATTAAAAGATGTTAAAATTTCTACATGATAATAATGAACTGTAAAAAATAAGATGTTTTAGCCGGGCATGGTGGCACATGCTTGTAATCCCAGTAGGTTGGGAGGCGAAGACTGGAGGATCCAGGTTCGCGGCCAGCCTCAGCGCTCGCTCTTTCTCTCTGTCTCTCTGTCTCTCTCTCTCTCTCTCTCCTTAGTGAGGCCCTCTGCAACTTCATGAGACCCGGTTTCAAAATAAAGTATAAAAAATAGGGCCGGGGGTGTAGCGCAGAGGTAGAACGCCCCTGCGTTCAATCCCCAGTACCGCAAAAAAAAAAAAAAAAATAAGATGTTTTAACAAGTCTTGAAATTTTTTTCCAAATGCTTTTTTTTTGTTTTCAAAATGGGGTAGTTGAATTCTAAGAGCTATTATTCAAAGCCCCACCTATAGACCTCCATTTTCTTGGATGTCTTGGAACACTTCCTAATGGAAAACATACCCCAAACTCTCTATCTTCATAGAAAAATTCCTGATGAGAATTGTTGTTATTTATACTTTTAAGGATTACACTTAGCTAAGAAAACACACACATACACACACACACACACACACACACACACACACACACATGAAAGAATGCAAGGAAATTTGGGGAGGTGATGGATATGTTTAGTACCCTGACTATGGTATTTGTATCATATTTATCAAAATATATAAATATATTAAAATATATAATTTTATATATAATGGGACATATGTTTATGCAAACTTATCAAAATATATATGCTAAATATGTATACTTTTATATGTAAATTATACCTCAATTAAATTTAAAAAGTATTTTCAAAAATTCCTCTTAAAAGAATTTCCCTTAGGGCCAGGCATGGTGGTGGTGCACGCTTGTAATCCCAGTACTTTGGGAGGTGGAGACGAGAGGATCTGGGTTTGTGGCCAGCCTCAGCTCTCTCTCTCTCTCTCTCTCTCTCTCTCTCTCCCTGTCTCTCTCTCTCTCTCTCTCTCTCTCTCTCTACTTAGTGAGGCCCTCCGCAACTTCATGAGACCCGGTTTCAAAATAAAGTATAAAAAAAAATAGGGCCGGGGGTGAAGCGCAGAGGTACAACACCCCTAGGTTCAATCCCAGGTACCACACAAAAAAAAAAAAAGAACCAAGAATTTCCCTTAGACATTCCAAGGGTAGCCTTGCTCAGAATCAGGTCAGTCTGCAGGAAGTATGTATTTTTCAGTATGTCCCAAATGGTTATTCTTATTGACCTGTTCTTTCCTACTTATTTTCAAAATATCCTCAACCCATCCATGATTTAATAGATTATCTATGTTGTCTCAAGATTATCATAGTGATATCACAAATATAGTTCAGGAAGAGAAGAAGGAAATTAGGAGGGAAAGGGCTCACCTGTAATAACTCTTTTGCATTTGCACATCATTAAAACATATATTAGTTTTATTGTATGTATTTTATTATCTTTTAATGGGGAAAAATTTAAGAATTTATATTTATTGCTATAATCAATGTCCTTAGGCTTTAGCACTTTATTTTATAAGCTTCCTTGGCATTCCCTTAATTTTCTGTCTTTTGCTAGATTATATTTCAGCTGCTTTTGTATTCTCTAGCTATTTGGAAAGCTATAAATTTGAGTTTTTAATTATATTAGTGGATAATTTTAAGGTAGTTTTGATGAAGAACAGTACATACAGAAAAGTAGATATTATGTATATTTCATATTTTATAAATATAAAGCTACAAAAGCAACAAACATATCAAGAAACAAAACATTGGTGGTATCCCCCTTGTCCTTCATTTTAGTCTCTGGCCCTCCAAGGATAATTCCTCCCCTGATTTTTGTTTTGTTTTGTTTTGTTTTTTGTTTTTTGGTTATTTTGGTACTGGGGACTGAGCCCAGGGATATTCTACCTCCAAACTACACCCCCCCCCATTTGTTTGGTTTTCTTTGTTTTGTTTTAAACAGTGTCTCACTAAGTTGCTGAAGCTGGCCTCAAACCTGCAACCCTCCTGTCTCAGGCTCCCAAATACTGGGATTACTGGTGTGTGCCACCACACCTGGCCACTCCCCTGATTTTTAAGAGCATGGATTAGTTTTGTGCTTTATATAAATGGAGTTATCCAGAATATACTCCTTCATGACTGGCTTCCCTAGCTCTACATTATATTTGTTAGTTATATCCTTACTACCCCATGTGGTTACAATGCCTTTATTCTCATGGTATCTAGTAGTCCTTTGGGTAAATAGACCAATATGTGTCTATCCATGTGACTGTTAAAGGACATTTTGGTAGTTTTCAAACTACTTCTATCTTCTGCTAAAGAGGTAGAAAACTAGAGAGCATCGCTCCTAGTTTTGCAACAAAAAATGCTGCACAATGTACAAATTCATAACTGTACTTGACCCCATCAGAGATCTGAGCTTGCAAAACAAACTAATCTGAAATCTAAGTAAATACATGTCTCTGCAAAGAGAGAGAGAGAACATGAGCACTTGCTTCCCTGAGACGGATGCTTCCAGGCACTGGTAAGAATTCAGCTAAAATTGTTATTTAACCCTTCGGTCCAAGTGATGGATCTCATGAGACTAGAGAATGCCTGAGGGTTCATATGTGATGGTAATTTGCACCCACTCACTGGCTCTTCTACATTCACATCACAGGAGATCACAAAAGAGATTGGCGAGAGTCCTAAAGGTATGTTACCTTGTTCCACAAGCCTGAAGGAAGAGAACAGCAGCTGTGTCAGGAAAGGCATGAATGTCTACCCAGATTCTCCTGGCCTACTCCTCTTCATAATGAAAGCCTTGAACTGCGCAGGGAAGGCCCACAAGCACGTCTCACATGTAGGGTAATGGTAAAAGCATACTGTATCTGAGGTGAGAGATCAGAAAAAATAGGTGAAAATAATCTACTCTAGGGGAGAGGCAGGAATATAAATTGGACCCAGAATTACTTCCAGGAGAGGGGCAGGAGCACTGAGAGGACCACAGCCCTGTAGCCTAGACACAGTACTGTATAAACTGAGGCTTAATCAGAAGAGCAGAGAAAATACCTGCTCCCCACCACAAGGCTCAGAAGCATCATGTAAAGAGTAACAGGTAGCAGAAGAATATGAGCATGGGAAAACACTCTGTAAGCCATGGCACAGTGCAGCGGAGAGTAGATTAGACATTGAGAAAGCCTCTCTGACAAACCAAACCCCAGCCTAAGGACAAGGCAGTGCTTGAGGAATTGAAGCACCTGGTGAATTGTTGGTAACCATAGCAACAACAAATCATAAACTCAGCTCAGCACCTAAGTAAATTCATGCAAATCCTCAAAGTTTTAACAGAAGGAAAGGCATGGCCATCCTCAAGCCTTTGAACCAATGACCTCAGCTTCAAACATTCTATGCAAGATGTATGTCTTCAACAAAAATTTACAAGGCATAACCAAAAAAAGAAAAGGAGGGAAAATTACTGCCAAGAGACAATGCCATCAATAGAACCAAAATACATATGTGACACAGATGTTGTAACTAGCAGAGAATTCAAATAGCTATAGTTAACATATTAAAGGTGCTAATGAAAGGATGGACACCATGCAAAATCAGACGGGTAATTTTTAGCAAAGCAATGGAAGCTAAAAAAGAATCAAGTGGAAATGCTAGAAATGAAAACAGTAGCCGACATGAAGACATGGAGGAAATCTTTTATGCGTTCAACAGTAGACTCAACACAGCTGAGGAAAGAAACAGGGAACCTGAAAATAGGTTCCTAGAAATGATTGACCCCGAATCAGAAAGAGAAGAAAATAGGAGGAGGAAGAGCAATAAAAGAATAGAGCACACAAAAAATATGGGACACTCAAAAAGTAGAGCATACATATCATAGGACTCTCAGAAGATGAAGGGATAGAGAGGATGGGACAGAAGAAATACTTGTAAAAATGAGGACTGAAAGCTTTTAAAAATAATAATCATTATGCCACCAAGCAGGGAAAAAAATAAAATAAAAACTTGGCATGTCATAGCCAAAGTACTTGAAAACCAACAACAAAGTAAAATCTTGAGGCCACCAGACTAAAATGATACCTTACCTATAAAGAAATGATGATAAGAATTATAGTGAACTTCTCATCCAAAAACTAGGCAAACCAGAAGAAAATGAAATGATATCTTAAACTACTGAAAGAAAAAAATTTGTCAATTCAGAATTCTATGCTCAACACAAGAACTAAAAAATGGTCTTTAAAAAACAAATGAAGAATACTTTATCAGACAAAGAAAAACTAAGAGAACTCACCAACAAAAGACCTCTACTACAAGAAATATATAAAAAGTATTAAAGGCAGGAAGAATTTGACACCCAATAGGCCATACAGAAACGGGTCTTCCGAAAATGAAATGGAGAGGGATGGAAACTGCATTAATGAAAATGACAAAATGTCTCCTTTATACTTATTTGTAACAGTTCTAAAAGATAGCTAAGGCAGAAGTAGCTGCAATATATTGTGTTTATACCATATGTAAAAGTAAAATGTATGATAAAAATAATACAAAGATATAAAAGAGAAATTGGGAATAACATTATGTCAATAAGCAGTATCTGTTATATTTACCAAAAACTTCTTTGTGTGCGTGGTACTAGGGATGGAACTCAGGGACATTCTACCTCTGAGCTACACCCTCAGATCTATTTTATTTTTACTTTTTATTTGTAAACAGGATCTCACTAAGTTGCTGAGGCTGGCCACAAACTTGTGATCCTCCTGTCTCAGCCTCTTAAGTACTGGGATTACAAGTATGTGTCACCATGTCCAGTTTACCAAAAACCTTTAACTTCATACTTTCCCCTCATCTATATGGAATCATCGGGGTGGCCAGAAGTGCATTGCACATGGAAAGAAGACAGGCAGAGTCCCTGTCCACATTAGTGCCCAGAGCAGACAAGGTGAAATGCTGATTAGCCCCCAGGAGCAAGGAGCAAGGAGCCCCCTATAGAAGCCCAAGCAGACAGAAAGCCTAGCTAGTTTGATGTATTTCTGCTGCACACTTTTCTTTAAGCAATGGCAAAGTTTTCTCTCCTGGTTATAATTCAACTTCTACTCTATTCTGTTCTATTCTATTCTGCCCCAGCTTTGGGGACAAAATGCCTCTTTTTTGTAGTAATGGAGACTTCAGGCCACATTGACACTGGGAAGAACAGCGCCCTCCCAGCTCCCCCTCTGCCCCTTTCTCATGCTCTCTCTTCTGCCGTACCAAAGGAGTCCGCTTAGAAGCGAATTTACAACAGACGCTGAAAATCCAATCTCTCAGGCAAGAAAAAGCTGAATTTTATAATAACGCAGGAAGGTGGAATTTGAGAAAGGAATCACAATCGGGGCAGTGTTGACGGTGTGTCAGATCTGCAACGGCTGAGTGAACTCCGGAAGCGGCCTGGCGCTGCCCAGCTCTCAGGCTCCGAGCTGAGCTAAAGAGGTTGGCAGGTTGTGATGGAGACAGGGCAGGACTGGCCTAGGCAGCTGCTGATGGGAGCAGGGGGCAGGCTGGGGATCCGACACAGACCCAGCTCCACCTCCAGAGCTGCCTGCACCGTCTATCATGATCCAATGATATGTGAACCTGGCACAGCCCTCATTTGAAAAAAAAAGCAGCTACTTGTGTCAGATCCAGGCTGAAAAAACACAGCAAGACCCAACCTGTCACCTTTGATATGCAGCTCAATCGTTAGAAACCCCAAGACCACTACAAACCCCAATATGCTGGCTAAGGCCTCTGCACCATCTTAAGGAAATATATCCTTGGCAAATGCAAAACTGGTCATCCTTCGAGGTAGATGTTTTTCTCCACCACAAAGCCTTCTCGGGCCATGTCCCTAAAGGGCTTTGTCTAATGCTTAAATAGAATGTTTCACCTAAAAAATAGACAAAGATAAAAGTACCCGGTCCTGGCACAACTGAAGGGAAATAAGGCCGTGGCACACAGGCTTGGTGGGGTGTTCATTGGTACATTTCTCTGGAGGCCACATCAGCCATGTGTATAAAATTCCCTGGACTTGGAATTACTTTTCTAAGAAGTTTTCCAATTAGTACATGTATGTGCATGTGTATCCATTGAAAGCCAACTCATGTAGGTTGAGTCTGAAGATAAATGTCCTAATTCTGGTTCCTGGCTCTGCCACTTAGAAGTGCAAAGCCTTCTGAACTCCAGTTTTTACATCTGCAAAATGGGTTACATACAAGCCTGTCATGAAGATGAAAGAGTAAAATGCATGTAACCTGGCACATAGTGGAACCCAGTAACTTTTCCTTTTTCTTATTTTGTTGCCATTGAAAATTTTTTAAATAAACTTACATAACCATCAATAGGATTTAACTAGATAGGTTGTGATAGATCCACACAATAGAATATTATATGGGCTTTTGAAAGAATAAGAGCTCTATAAAACATTGAATAATAAAAATCAGATTTCAGAAGAGCCTATGAATATGTGTGAGCCCCTGCCTCTATGTGTGTGAGTACTGTGTGTAAATCTATGATGTGTATGTGTTTTCTGTGCTTGTCTGCAGTGTGAGGGTCACATGTATGACTTCGGTATGTGAGACTACATGTGGTATGCATGTGTGTGAGCCATGTGTGTATGTGTGTGAATTCTGTGTGTGTGTGTGTCTGCAGTGTCGTTGTGAGTTCTATGTCTGGGGATATGCCATGGGAGTTCAGTGTATGTGTGACATGTTTGCATATGAACCCTATGCATGTCTCTGGATGTATGCCTGTGGATGTAGCCAGTATTACCAGGTGAATAAGAACTTGGCCTCGAGTGGGAGAAGCCTGAGTTGGCTTCTGGCCCTATCACATAGTATTTTGCCCTAGACAAGTTACTCAGCTCCTCTAGTTCTAGTTTCTGTATCCATTAAAGAACCATCACCTAGCCAGATGTGGTGGCACATGCCTGTAATCCCAGTACTTGTGAGACTGAGACAGGAGGATCACAGGTTCAAGGCCAGCCTCAGCAACTTAGCCAGACTCTGTTTCAAAATAAAAAATTAAAAAGGCTGGGGCATGGGTTAGAGGTAGAATGACCCTGGGTTCAATCCCCAGCACCAAAAATAATCACCTTCCTATTCCTTCCTATGGGGCACATGAGATTCAGAATGTATAGAAAGCACCTAGTCCTGGGTCAGGCACCTAGGAAGTACTCAATAGAGTTTAACAATCATTCATCATGCTCATAAAGAAGTGTCAAAAAGGACGTCATCTGACACCTTAACCCAGTAGTAAGAATCATTGTGCTTTTAATTTTCTTTTATAATTTTCTATATTATTTGGATATTTTGTATGCATATATATTATCCCCATAATTTAAGAAATCTAATATGTGCTGTTTCCAACAAAACAAAAACCTGAAACTGGCATCCACGGTATAGACAAAGCCCCTCAAACTCCCTACCTCTGAACCAAGCAGTGCGACCACTCAGAATGCATCTCCTCCTTCCCCGACATTCCTGTCCTCACAGTGGCACCTCTGGATTAAAAGCTGAGAGTGTGGTGTTATGCCCAGAAAGCCCCGCTTTGAATCCCCTGATACCTGGGACTGGCCAGTTGTTGGGGCAACTTTCCATCTTAATTCCACTGGAAATGATGTTTTTAGTCGGATTAACTTGTCGCTTTGGAAAGTGTGGTGGTAGAGGGAAGCTCAGTGTCCTTGGCTGTCAGAGCGTGAGGAGGGAGCCTGGAGGGATGCAGAGGAGTCCTTGGCTAGAGAGGGACTCAGAGGCTTGCTGTGGACACCACAGGCTAGGCTGGATGAGGGACTGGAAGCTTGGCCTGAGTAGGGAGTGGGTGGCCAAGGGAAACTAAAGGAAAAATATAGTTTTCCACAAATGCAGGGTTCCCACTCAGCATGTTTGCCAGAATCAGCTGGGGGAGCTTGTTTAGAAGGGTCTTTCAGGCAAGACCCTTCTCTGGCTCTAGGAAGATCCTCAGGGTTAAAATCTTGCTGTGAAAAGTAAGGTGCTCTGCCATTTTCATAGCAGTGTGGCTTCAGTGTAGTTACTCAGCCTCTCTGGGCTCTTCATGCCTGTGAAATAAGGGTGATGGTCCAGAACAAAATGATAAGAAGGCTGTAAGGTTGGGCAGTTTCTGAATAAGGACAGAAGCTAGTTCTTTTGAAGCCAACACACAATCTCCTGTCTTCTGAGAGGAGACTCCGAGCTCTGAAGGGAATTTTTGACCCTAAGGTCTCCCGGCCTTTCCCTGTCTCACAAGCCTCTGCCTATGTTCCAGTCCTGCAGCGGCAGGCAGCCTGCGAGTGTGCTCCACTGCCCCCTGGTGGTCGCATCGGGGAAGGTGAACAGAGGCTCCGCTGGTATTCAGCTTTATTCTGGCCCCTGAGCAGACAGAGGCAGCTGTAGGGCGAGGCAGAGAGAGGAGGAAAAGAGCTGAGTGACCCGGCTTCTGAGGCTGAGGGGCCTGAGATTCCCCCCTCCCCGCCGCTGCTGGCTGGTGCGCTCACGGCCTCTATGGGCATCACCACTGCCACTCAGGGGCTTCCTGGACACGCTCTTTCTGGGAGCAGGGCAGTGGGGGGGAGGGGATACACCAGTTGCTTTGGGAGAGATGAGTTTGATCTGGGATAGACAGATGTAAATGTGGGTGAGATCACGTGGAAATAGGCAGTAAAAGGGGTTAAAAGGCCAGCCCTGCCTGAGCACCCTGCTGGCTCTTGGCCATCTTTCAGCTTCCCCTCAAGAAGGATCCAAAGCCGAGTGAGAGCCTCCTGACTGGCAGGTGGATTCAGCAAGTGTTTTTTTTTTTTTTTTTTTTTTTTTTGCGGAACTGGGGACATTTTTTTTTTTGCGGAACCCAGGGGCATTCTACCTCTGGGCTACACTCCCAGCCCTATGTTTTTATTCTTTATTTTAAAACAGTGTCTCACTAAGTTGCGGAGGGCCTCACTAAGTAGCTGAGGCTGGCCGCGAACCCAGATCCTCCTGTCTCAGCCGCCCAAGTACTGGGATTACAAGCTTGCGCCACCATGCCCAGCTTCCGCAAGTGTCTTAACCTCAGAGGGGCTCTGCCATCTTCAGGGCTGACACTGGCCAAAGACAGTCATCAGCAAAATCCAACATTGATCCCAACTCCCCGCCCCCGCCTTCCCACACAGCTGTCACTGCTGACCTCCCCTTGCAGTGCTTAGACTGTGCACTCCAAGCCCTCTTCCCTTCTCCCCACAGTAAAATGCCCACCCCGTCACCTGTCCCCAAGCTCATATCCCTGGGCCAGGCCTTGCTCAGGGGCTATCCCACTGGCACCTACTCCAAGCAGAATCCTGCCTTGGGCATCTGATTCTTTAGGGACCTTGCTGGTGTCCAGTGAAGGCCAGGAGGATTTGATGGTGGGCTAGAGAGAGAGGCCATCGAGGGCTGAGCACCAAAAACATATCGAATGGATAAGCTGACCACAGCCAGCAGACATTTGGGGATGTCTGTCGAGGCACCATTTCCCTGTGTCCAGCACAGGCTCTGTGGATGGAGGCTGGCACACTCACAGGCTGAAGCCACCCACCTGGGTGTCAGTGAGGACACCTGACCTGCAGTCAGCCTCAGAGGGCATCAGGAGGGGAATGAAGTAGGGGTCTGCTCTGAAAGCCGCTGCAGCTTTGGACCCGCCGTTATTTCCATCAGAATGACCTGAAGGGGCAGGTCAGGAGCTGTGTACAGTGTCATTGATGATTGTCAAGCCACCTGCAAATGTGGAGCTCATCTTGGTCATCGCTGGCACCTTGCTCTGGAAGCAGTCTCCTTAGGGTTACTGTTACCTTCTTTGTTTTGTTCTGAAATTCTCCCTCTCTAGAAAATAAGCCTCATGTCTGTTTTGATTTAAATACAGAGGGGTAGCAAAAACTATAAAGATTAAAATAAATGCATTGTATTTTTATAACAAACTAAGGCTCCATAAATTGTTTTTAGCATAATCCATCCCATTTAACTCTTACAGAATCCCAGATGAGGCAGGGATATACCCAGTTTTAGAGGCAAAGGGACAAAGGCTCAGAGAGGCTGAACTAAGAAGTAGCAGAAGTTAGATCTGATCCCCTGACCTAAGTTCTTGCTTTACAGAAAAATCTGGGTGTCATCTGCAGAGTGGTTTCTTCGCCTTTTCAGGAACCCCGATGCTCTTGCACTCAGAAGGGTGGGTTTATGGGCAGGTGCAGTTGGGATCTTATCACTAGATGCTGGTGACCCACAGAGCAAGGAGCGCTCCCCTCAGCTTGCACTGCTGTTCTGCACCTAGCTTGGGGCACTTCCTCATATTCCAACCCCCACCACATATGTCCCATCCCTGTACACACATTGCTCATGACATAGCAGTCCCTGTCCTTACAGGGCTCAGGGCTCAGAGCTGATATCTCTCTGCTTCTCTCCTGTCCCACTAAATCCTGCTCTGAGTCACTGTCCCAGTGGAAACACCCTGAACAGGCTGTAACACCTTCTGGGAATATTTTCCTCACTGGACTTTCAGGAAGCCATGCCCCTGCCTCTCTGTCCCTTCTCAGCCTTCTCTGCTTGTGCTGGTTCTTCTAACTGGCACAGGGACCAGGGCTCAGTCCTTGATCTCTTCTCTGCCTACATTCACTCACTCAGGGATGTCCTCTAGCCCGGTGATTTTGAATGCCATGAAGAATCCTGTGCTAACTACACATGACATCTCCAGTTGATGTCCAGTAACCACATCAAAGGTGATATGGACAAAACCCATCTCTTCATTTTTGCCCACACCTGATTCCCCAACAGTCTACTGGTCCCTCAGTACTGACAACTCTGTCTTCTGGCTCTCATGCCATCCATCCAATCTGCCAGGAAACCTGTCAGCTCCACAGTCAATCTGTACCTAAAATCCAGCAACCCTCCCACCTCCACCGCCCCGTCATCTCCTGCCTGGATTATCACAGTCACCACCTGACTTGTCTCTCTACTTCTGCCCTGGCAAAAGACCGCAGCTGAACAATCCACTGAAACCTAGGTCAAACCACATTTCCCCTTGGCCCAGAAACTCCAAGGCACCTCAGCCACCCCCAGTGAAAGTCAATGCCCCATGCTGACCTCCATGCGGGTGGCCAGGCACCCCAGACTGCAACCAGCCCTACAGTTTCTACTCACCCTAGTGTAATTACTGGCAGTACCTCTTTCCAATAGCAAAGGCCCCAAATGCACGTTGCTCTCCCCATCCACATGCAATTACCTGTCCCAGTCCTTGTTCCTCTGTCCCCTCCATCCTACTTCTCTCCCACCTTTGGTACATTGTCCCCCCACCTCCAGCCCCCATCAGTAGTAATGTCTTCTACCTTATCTGGAATATTCTCCCCCAGACAGCCTACGTCTCCTTACTCATTTCCTTCCGATGCTCAATATCACCTTATCTGCTCACCAAACAATGCCTCTCTACGTCTCTTCTGGGGACAGCAGCCAGACACTCTCCACCGGTCTCTACCTTGTCTACACCTACCTTGTCTTACTCTCCTCACTATAAGTTAAGTTTTGTGAGCCCATGGCCCTCGTCTTGCTGCCCACAGCTCCATCTCCAGGGCCTTGAACAGCCCCTCACACAAGGGAGGTGCTCCATGAATATTTGTCATAAGAATGAATGAGTGAATGACTACATGGCCAGGTTCAAGTAATGTCACAATCCGTGGAGCTTTTCTCTTCCTGTGTACTTTGAAACCTGGTTACATCCAGTTGTCATGCACACAGAGGGCAGCTTGGATCAATGGAAACTAAATAAACGTTAGGAATTGTCATCAGTAACTCACACACTGGTCTGAGTTTGTGGAGACAGAGACATGGTATTTGGTTTGGACTGCAACACTTCAGCAAGTCTCAGGCCTCCCCAGAGCCTTGGTTTCTTCATTTTTAGAATACAATAATGTCTACAACTGTATGTGCTGGGTTGCAGAAAGGTAACAGCACAAAAGAGCAAAGTAAAAAAAAATAGCCTAAATCATCAGGAGAGTCAGTACTTTGCTGCCTTTTGGCCCTCCTGTGGACCCCCAGGATCACCCACCGTCACATGTCCTTATCTACCATGGACCTGCACTGGACAGACACATGGACAAGGAAGTGCCCATGCCCCATAAAGTGCTCTCCTCCCAGAGGGCACTGACCCTGAAATATTGAGGGACACCTACCTTAGTTGTAAGCAGTGTGCATCAGTCACTTGGGGACATTATCTGCTCAGTGACCAACTATAGTCACCTCAAATTGTAGCAGTGGAAACAGGAAACTCAGAAGAAATGCATGTGGACAAGCAGGGACCATAGAGTGGCCTTCCTGAGGCCATCTATAGGATCTATGAAAATGGAGCAGGCAGTCAGCTATATCCTGCCCCACTGCTTTCTCCCTAGGATAAGAGGTACCTTCCACTGGAACAATACTGGCATTGATAACAAGGACCAGGTCACAGGATCAGGTGGCAATTCAGAAGATCAACCCCCAATTTGGCAAATCAGAATCCATTTCTTCCAGATCCTTGATAAAGGATTCCTATTCTTCTGGGATCCTTATTCTCAGCCGTCACTATCCCAGTGTGCAGACTACAGATGGGCACATAATAGACACGTGCTGATCATATTAAGACACAAACAAATAGATTAAAACACACACACACACACACATTTATTCTGACATTTTTGTATTCTTGTAACCTAAGCTGTATCTTGGGTTACTGTCTCTTGGTTCATCTTCTCTGAGACTTTGGGACAAGGCTGTCTCTGCTTGGTACCAGGTTATGGAAACTCTCTGAGCCCAGGGTTCTGTGCAAAAATTATTTCCTGCTGGAGCTCCTCACCCTCGGTCAGCAGCATACTCTGTTCCAAGTTCTGGTTCATATACACTGAGTTTGTAATCAAAATCTAGCAGAATCTATTTTAAATACATGGGGACTACAGTACATATGAATATGCTAATCAACTAAGTTTAATAGTTCTCGTTTGTATTAATGCAAATTAGGCAGCTGCATTTCCCACCAAATATTTTCCTTGGTATTTACTGACGAAATCAAGGTCCTTCTAATAAGTTCTAATATTTAATCTAAAAGCTCTAAAGAAGGTGCTTTAGTTGAGTATAATCTAATTTCGCTGAACAAAATTGCATCTAAAAGCAATATAAAGTTACAATTTGTTCCTTGTCAAATAGTAAAAATGGCCTTTAAATTTTACATGGTTTTGACCTTTGGTTTTTGCATTTCAATTAAACTTCCCTCAGAGCCCAGAGGATCAAATGCTCCATGAGTGTGAATTAGGTCCTAGGGAGAGGTGGCTACTGGCTCTCTTTTCAAACTGATGTCTGTAACCCTTTTGACACAGAGCTGGAATTTTCTCCTTCAACAGCTGGAACATAGGTAAACAGAAATACTAGGCCAACCCTACATCTGATTTTCAGACACTTGGAATTTCTTACAGTCAATCTTCAAAATTCATTTCTGACATACCATCTTGCCAGACTCCCTATGACTGTTCTGAAAATGACCCAACCTCTCCTCTAAGTCATTTTTGAGCAAGGGTTTTTGTTTTTACCTTTACAATACCTGTTGTCATCTTGTATTTTACTAGTGTTTCATAAAAACTGGGGGACCCAGAGATGAGGTCATCTTTTGGCTTCTGATGGAATCACATGCTCATGTCTAAAAGACTGTGAAGCCACTCAATATCCATTCTCCCCTTCCTTCTTGGTAACAGAGTCCTATTTTTATTCAGGCCAATGATGCCTCTGGCTACATACTACATTGACCAGCCTCTCTTGTAACTAGTAAAATAAAAAGATAGGAAAACGCTGGGTGTGGTGGTACACACTTGTAATCCCAGTACTTTGGGAGGCGGAGACAGGAGGATCCAGGTTCGCGGCCAGCCTCAGCTCTCTCTCTCTCTCTCTCTCTCTTTAGTGAGGCCCTCCACAACTTTGTGAGACTCGGTTTCAAAATAAAGTATAAAAAATAGGGCTGGGGGAGTAGCGCGGAGGTAGAACGCCCCCGCGTTCAATCCCCGGTGCCGCAAAAAAAAAAAAAAAGATAGGAAAAGTTCAGATATATTATAGAACCACCATACCAGCCCTAGCTACTACTGCCAGGTAACTTTAGAAAGAAACCAAATGTGTTTTCCTGTTATATGACTCTGAATATAGTATTAACTTTTTTGATTTTAAAGTATATACCACAGTTCCTCGCATATACCTACAAAACATATCATAGCAATTAGTCAAGCGTCAGATGGATGATTGGTCCAGATGATACTACATCTTGCTTATCTGGACCTAACCTAACCTGCTAACTTCCCTGGGCATGACCTGGGTCAAGTGACACATTAACTTTTTAGGCCCATGGGCAATATATCTCTATGACCACAGTTTCCCCACAGTCAGGATCAACTTATCTTCAGCTTACTGGGGAAAACTTGTATGCAAGGATCTTATGTCTCTGCCCTCAAAGAAGAAATCTCATCAACACATCTCCTTTCTGAGTTTTGAAGATTCATTGTACTATTAAAGATTTTGCTATCTCCCTGACCCAGGTGGTAAGAATATGAATATTTTGACAGAACACAGTATTGAAAGTAGAAGGACCCTCAGAGGCCATCTGCCAAAACATAGGGCCAGGCCCAAGCAGAGAGTTCTGGAGCTTCCACAATAAACCACTAAGAACAGGACATCTACACAGTTCATCTTTACAATGCACTACTTCAGGCTAAACACACTAAGGATCAGAGGAATTGTGAGCTTCTTCCATTCATTCAAACTTAGTAAGCTCCTACCATGTGTTAGGCATTAATTTACAGGAATGTAAGAAGAAATATGGTATATTGCATGACAGATGCATAAAAATAAGTAAAAATCATACATGCTATTAATGCTGAAGTGAAAGTAAGTATCAGATATTGGGACTAGCCACAGGAACAGGCTGATAGAGCTGGGCAGAGATGGGGGCTGAGGCAAGGTGCACCAGGAAGAATGCAATTACACGAAGGAGACTAAGAAAGCTGCCGTTGATGCGGCTGGAGCATGAGTGTGATGGCTTCGTAATGTGTCAACCTGGGAAGTCGAACCACACTCCCCATGATTTCCTTTCTTGTGTTTCCAGTAAGGAGGTCCACAAAGAATATTAGTGGAAGAATTTGGGACATGAGGAGGCAGAAATGAAGCAGAAGCCAATTTATAGCTCATGCATGTTGTCGATCACCCCAATGGTATGAAACAGCCATCAGGTAAGTGATTTCTCTCCCTTCCCTCAGCACCCTTTCAGCTCCTCTAGCTCTTGGGTAAGGTGTGTGTGCTCGCTCTGTGATGGAGGGCCCAGCTTCTGTAGGATAACTTTGTCACCAAGGTCAGAGGCAACAAGGATGAGCGCAGGTTTCAACTTGTGCTTGTGGATTTTAGTCAACCCATGATCTTCCTTTCCCAGCTGCCAGAGTTTGGACCTCAATCTCCAGCAACAAATCAGAAAACTTCAGCCTTACAGACATTGCTTCACCACTTTCCACAATCACATAGCCCTATTACAAATCCTGTAACATATACATGTATGCATCTCTTACTCTTTCTGCTTCTGTGACTGAACTCTAACAATTCAGAATTTCACAATTCACCAAAATTGTGTGATGCTGTGACAAACACCTAAAAACATGGGATTAGGCAGAGGGTAGAGGCTGGAAGAACTTGAGAAGCATGACAGAGAATGCCTAAATTTCCCTGAACAGACTATTAGCAGAAATATGCACCACAAGCCAGTAAGGACTCAGAAGAAAGTAAGGAGTATATTACTAGAAACTGGAGCACAGGGGGATCCTTGTTATATAGGGGCTGAAAGCTTCACAAAATTTTATCTGCTGTAAGGGAAAGCAGATCTCATAAGGTATGAACCTGGTTATCCAGCTACAGTGATTTCCAAAGTATTGAAGGCACCACCAGGCTTCCTCTTGCTGCTTGTAGTAAAATGTGAGAGGAGGGAGAGAAATTTAGGGGAGGAACTGTTAGATAAGAAGGAACTGGGACTTGGCTTCAAAAATTCTCAGCCTCCCTAAGTGGCAAAAAATGTTGAAACTAAGAAATGACTTCTGAGACTGCCAGAAAAACATGACATAGAGATGAAGCTACTCTCTTTCTAGATCTTCATGAATCACCTCCTGATTAACAATTGGCTTCTGGGTCTAATTCTTGGGGAACCAACTAAAATACATCCTTGTTTTTCCCCTAAATTCTGGGGAGTTCAAGCTTTCCTGCATTCTCCTACAGGTTCTGGGCCCCTGGCCCTAGTGATAAAATAAGGCTATTCTGCAGAAGCCAGCCACTATCATGAAGTCCACACACCCAGAATCATAAAAGCTGAAGGAAGATGACAGAAAAGATAGAGAAAGTGTTCCCCCATCTCGATTTCACCCGGTGCTGTCTATGACATCCTTTTCTTAATGCTACTGCTCAAACTCTAGTGTTTTTCAGGGCTTCTTATACACCTCTTCTAGGAAATTTTGTACTGTTCCATATTTTGCACACTGACACATCACAAACTTGTATTTCCAGTCCAGTGCTCCCTTCTGAACTGCAGCCTTTCTATCCAGCCTCCTACTTGCAATTCACGAATCCAGAATTTGCTTTTTCTCTATATTCTTTCTCTCTCCTTGCTCTCTTTCTCACACACATGCACACACACACACACACATACACACACACACACACACACACACACACACACACACCACTGGAAGAAACGTCTGAGTGATTCACAACTGGTCTGCAGAACTAGACCTGGATTTGAGCCTGATTCTACCATATCCTTGCTGTGACATCTTGGACAAGTATTTTTTTTTTAATCTTCACATACAACTTGAGGATAATAGTAGTTCTTACCTCACTAGGTGATTGAGTCTTAAGCTCTAATGTAATTTGCCCTGTTGGGTTTTGGACTTTCTCAGGGCCTATTGTTCTTTTCTTTTTTCCAATTTCTCCCTTTTGTAATGGGATTACCTATCCTAGGTCTGTCCCACCACTGTATTTTGGAAGCACATAACATATTCAATTCTACAGGTTCCTAGCTGGGGAGGAAATTTGCCTCAGGATGACTCATACCTCAAGTCTTAACTATATCTGATTCTGATGCTATTTAAATGATATTTTCGGCTTTCAAGTTAATAACATGTGAGAAGTACATGAATTTGGAGAAACCGGAATAGAATTCCATAGATTGAATAATTGTGTCTCTTTCAATTATACATTGAAACTGTAATCCCAATGTGATGGTGCTTGGAGAGAGCCTTTAGATGACAGAGTGACCTGGGAATAGGATTAGTGCCTTTATAAAAGAGGCTCCAAAGGGATCTCTGGCCTCTTCCCTATGTGAGGTTACATTGAATCAGGAGGCAGTCCCTCACCAGATACTGGGTTTGCTGACACCTTGACCTTGACTTCTTAGTCTCCAGAACTGTAAGAAATAAATTTCTGTGGTTTAGAAGCCACAAATTCTGTGCCGGGCGTGGTGGCGCATGCTTGTAATCCCAGTACTTTGGGAGGCGGAGACCAGAGGACCCGGGTTTGCGGCCAGCCTCAGCTCTCTCTCTCTCTCTCTCTCTCTCTCTCTCTCTCTCTTTCTCTCTCTACCTAGTGAGGCCCTCCGCAACTTCATGAGACCCGGTTTCAAAATAAAGTATAAAAAAATAGGGCCGGGGGTGTAGCGCAGAGGTAGAACGCCCCTGGGTTCAATCCCAGTACTGCAAAAAAAAAAGCCACAAATTCTATAGTACTTTGTCATAACAGCCTAAAAGGAATAAGACAACGCCTGCACTCCTAACTGTTCCAAGTATAGCAACAGGTGACAGGGGAGATGTTTGCAGTTAGAGTCCTAGGTGGGAGGTTAGAGTCCTAGGTGGGAGGAGTGGGCTGGTGATCAGATAAAGCAGAGAGCAGCACACTTTAGCCTGGGCTGCTCGGGCCTATTTCAGAGGGCAGCTCCTGATTCTGACCCCACATTCTGCTTTGCTTCCTTCCCAGGCAAAGGATAGCACTGGCACTGCCATGTAACTAATCTAACCACAGCACAAGTGAGGAAGCTCCACAATGGAAGCAGGCCCTTTCTTTGAGAAGTAGAGATCTCCAAAGCCAAATCCAAACCTGGGCACTCTGATAGAAATGCTCTTCTGTTATAGGGTTTGAGTTCCCTTTTTTTAACCTTTCCAAAAAGAAAAAAAAAGTAGTCAAGAGGCTGTCAGGCAGCTCAGCATCTCCATTAGAATTCAGAGTATTCCACGGTAATTACAAAACAGCTGTAATGGAAAATTGGTAGTCAAACCCATTTTCCAGCGACTAGAACGGTGAATGGGCTCCATTATGTTCCTAATTCTCATTAACTTAATTTGCATAGGAAACAATGAAAGAATACATAATGAGGTACAGTGGGCCAGAAGCCCAGCCCTCACCCCCACAGTGTTGGGTTCAACTCACAATGACCTGCCCCAAGGGAGAACAGGCCAGGAGCTCCCTCTGGACTGGACCTCACTCAGGTGACCTGAACACCAGCCTGGATTAGTACAGAACAGGGTATGGTAGAGAATGATGGCTTGCCTGTTGCTCATCCAGGATCACCTTGGCTCAGTACACACGGTGCAAGTTCCATTTCTTCTCCTCATCCCCACCTCTGCTTTGGGGCAGGCTGAAGAACAGGAGCAGAAGGAGAGGGAACTTATTTTCAGGTAAGCAATTCCAGGCTTGACAGTGTGTGCATGCATGTTTTTTCTTACAAGTCTGGTTTTAATCATAATTGGCCCCGGCAAAAGGATGAGGTCAACAGCTGAGAGCTAGGTGGAGTTTGGGTGCAAGGCTGAGCCTGGGCTGAGCCCTGGATTCCATTTGGGAGGTTAGGGTATCAGTTTTGACACCCCCAGCAGTGATGACCATGTCAGAACACACCTCTGCTGGTGGAACAAATGCAACTGGAGAGGAGGCAGGGACAGATCACAGCCAAACTCGGAGCTCAACAGCCAACTCTGACTCTACCTACCAAGCTTGGAAAGGCAAAAGTTGCTTGCAAACTCCCCCAGAAGTGGCACATTCAATTCACAGTTTGAAGCATATGTAATATTTCAGATACTATACTGAATTGTCTCAATTAATCTTTAGAGAAAACTGCAAGATAGTAATTATATCAGATTTTCTAATAAGGAAACTGAGGTTCAAATAATTTGATATGCTGAGGGTATTTGATATGCTAAGGCAAGGCAAAGCTAAGACTGAAGCTTTGGTTATGAGACAGCTAGTTTAGTTAGGTTGATGCTTTCCAAACTTGCCTCCTTCATGGCACATATAGGAAATGATAATATTTCTATGGTACTTAGGATGAAGAACAGGAAACTTTAAATCTGGAAAGAGTTGCCCCAACCCCCAACTGGGTTAGAGGACCAACATTTCAAGGCAATGAATTGGAAAATTCAAGTTTAATCCATATGAAAAACAGTGGCCCCTTCTGTAGGATAATCCGAGAGCTAACAGGAAGATGGCTATGTCCCAACAGTGTCTCACTCAATGAGACAGAAATGCCTAAAATGTCACTATTACTGAATTTACCATTGCCTTCTCCATATTCCTCTTCTCAAATGCATATCTTTTGGGATGATGTGTGACATTCATCCCATAAGGAAATGAAATATGAGGAGCATTTAACTTGAAGACCTGGATTTAATTCCTAAATTTGCCACTTAATAGTTCAAAGACTTTGTGCAATACACTTCAAGGGAGCTGGACCAGTTAACTGTCCTTCTTTTAAAACTCTGCAAACATGTCCATCAGGGGCTGTCCTATTGAGGTGGAAATGGGGCAGTTGTAAACAGCATGCTAAAAGGAAGAATGGAACAGGCAGAGTGAAGAAAAACAATCTTTCCCAATAGCCAACCACTCCATGCCAATCTATCACCTTCATCATCCCCAACAGCAATTTTCTGAGAACCTACTAAATTCTAGGCACCATGCATATATGGCTCACAATCCTTATATGGGTTTCATCTTAGCAGCAAGATAAGATCCTGCCATAGCAAGATATTAAAGCCATATAGTTTGGTGCTGTGCAGTATCTATATGTCCAGCTCTATCTCAACTCCCAGCCTGGGACCTCTTCCTTTTTTGCAATAACTTGCTGCCTCTACTTTAGCAAAACTCACTCTGTACCTAAAGTGGATGGTGTGCTCTTCAGCATTTCAGTGGACTCTCTATGATCAGGGTGAATTTGGGAATCCGGGATGCCCTATCTCATTTGCTCCCTAACCTCATTCTTAGATATGCTGTCTACATCTGAGAGACCTGGAGCCAGTCTATGTAAAACTCTTGATATACTTGACAAATTGGATTGGTTCTTTGGGTGCCATGCACATGCAACTCAAATAGAAATACCCCTGAGAACCAGTGCAACAGTCCCTATGTACAAGATCAAGGAAAATAACTAGTCCACACTCATGTAGACAGAGCCCCTATCTTTATATTTGTGCCCAGGAGAAACCAGTACAGTGCTGCTCAGTAAGTCTTTGTTGACTGATGAATTGGCTCTTTGCTTTTATTAGTACCCTAAAGTATTTACTAAGTACCACCTAATATGTGTAGTCATTGTACCAGGAATTGTAGAGAATTTTCTACTTCTCCATTTTTTAAAACATATTCAAATTTTTTATCTAAAGCTCCCCATTGTTGTTCAAATTGCTCTGGCTGTGACTAGGCACTGGGAGATGTTCATCCTTCTGGTGCTAACCTCATAGTTTAGGAGTATGTTATAAGATATGGCAGAAAGGAGACCAAGAAACCAAGTCCAGTGTCCCACGTTGTCCCTCTTCACCCTTTATTCTAAAGACAAATGCCAGCTGGCCTGTTGAACCAAGCATCAATTCCAAAGCAATTCTCATTCTCAATTTAGATTGGTTTTCCTGTAGGTTCTCCCAGGACAGTCCCTCATTTCTACATAAAAGAGAACAAAACTGAAGATGTGCTAAGAAGATTCAGAGCTGGTTTGTTTGTTCCTTTCCTGGGTTCACTCAATGGTACTTACACACTGACAAAGACCCACTCGTGGCTGAGTTTCCCACGCAGAGTTGTAGGTGTTCCATGTTTCCTTAATGAAGTGCCTCTCGCTGCATTCCCAGGAACCTTCACTGTACCACCCAGCTCTGCCAACTGCATCACTTTTAGATTCTGGCTTTGAAACCAAATAAAAATTGATATGTGTGTAATCACATTTGTTTAATTAAAGTAACACATCTGTGCAGTAAATATTCCAGCACGAGCTGGTCAATAGCAAATCCTCAGCATGTACAGTAATAATTGACTAATGTAATTAAATGCATGTCAGAGTTTTAAAAGAAAATATAATGAGATTTCATCATTTTATATGTACAGGTAATTAGTTCTTAGGAATGTGAGTAAAGCAAATTATCTACAGATTTGAACTATCAGCAGATAATTCAAGTGACCTAGTTTGGGAGAGAAAATGGTATCTAGAAACTAGAAAAATTCAAACCAAAACAAATGTTTTCTCCTATTAAATCTGAAAGCTATGTTAAGAAATGAGCATACTTAATTTTTCTCAACCTGTTTCTATCGAGGTTCCCTTTTAGATGAGGTGAGCCATAGTGAGGGTACCAAGTAGGAGTGAGGTCTTATCCAGCTCATACTCCTTCTCCAGCTGTCTAGGTGTCCAAGGAATTTCTAGCACCAAGGTGCAGGTCACTTTGAACAAATCTTTTGTTTGTTTTGTATTCATGCTGCCCATCTCCTGCTGCTTCTTAGAACTCCTGTGTAGTCAGAGCATTATCATCCTGAATTTTGGATAACACATGCACAGGCAAGGATGTGGGAAGGGTATTCCAAGAGTAGGGAACAATATAAGCAGATGCAAGGAAGCAGAAAAATACATATCCTGTTTGGGAGGCAGTAAGGAGCTCAGTAGAACTGGAGATGATTCCAGTAGAAGGGAAGGAAATGTGGGTATCAAAATGGGCTAAAATATGATGGACATAGACTTGAATATCAGCCAAGAAGTTTGAGCATCACTCTCCAAAGACAGTATAGAGTTAGTTGCTGAAGAAGTTTTTTTTTTTTGTTTCTTTACTCAACACTAATCATGCCAAATGCTTCAAAAATCCCAGCACTCAAATATAAATGAGCTGCTTGCAGAAACAGTAAAGCAATCATCACCCAAGCCTGACCATCTTGAGATTAGACTCCTTCCTCTCCACAATGGAGATATCCAATGCTTCTCCCAGCCTCAGAGCAATCTCTGCTTGATTCCCTTCTCTGAACTCCTACACATGATGAAGCTGTCCACCTGAATGACCCACTGTGGTGACTGTAGCCCTGAACTGTGATTCCTATCTTATGTGAATCTTATCACCTTAACCAGATCAAGGGTGGGAAGGGACAGCATCAGTCTGCCCTGTGCAATTTTCATTTTTTAATATGTTTAATTTCATCTTTGCTGCCATGACCCTGTGTCATGAAACAGCAGTGAGACAGAATGGCTATGACAAACAAAACACTTGACCATCATTTGATATTCCTCATTAGTTGGATGGCAGAAGCTTTCCCTGGTGACATAGTTAGTGGATGTACTGAGACACACCTCTAACCACTCTCTGGCTTGCATCCTTCATGATCAGAGCCTTCCTTCTGTGGGACAGTTTGTGCTGGTACATCAGTGACCAGAAATAAGGGTAGCATGGCCTCACATTTAGGGCTTAGTAGTTAGCAATTGGTGGCTTCTACAACAATAACAAAAAGGGAAACTATAGACTAAAAGAGACAAGCAAGTAATAAAGAGCTTATTTTGATCAAGCAAAATGGAAGTAGCTATATATAAAGAAATTGGAGAAACATGGACATTTACTAAATATATGTGCATAGGGAACTTTTTGTTAATTTTTTAAGTTTTATGTGTAATAATTGTATCATGGTTATAACTTGTTAATCTTTTTTGAAATATCTGTTAATTTTAAAGCTACAAATCAAAATATATAGAGATGATAGGATATGATAATGTCTGCATTTCTCTCATAATAATCCAGAAGAGGGAGGAAAAGAATAAATAAGGATATGACCGAAATGAGATGGCCATGTACTTACTAATTGTTGGAGCTGAGAGACAAGTACATAGGGCTCAATATACTAGTTTTTTGACATTTGCATTTAAATTTTAATTTAAAATGATGATTTTTTTCAAAAGGGCATAGTTTTTTCTGTGGCTGGGTGGGTTGTTAGCTTATGGCCAGAGTTTGAGGTTGGACTAAGACTGGAGTCCTGAGATCCAGTTATGGTTAGGGTTGTACATTTATAATTTATAAACTGTGGAGCAATCTATGACCAAGGAAAGAGTTCAAGAGTATTAAGAATAAGGTAGAAACTGTGTGATCATAAGTATGGAATAGCCGGTTGGGGTGGCACATGCTTGTAATCCCAGTACTTGGGAGGCTGAGACAGGAGGATCGCAGGTCCGTGGCCAGCATCAGCTACTTAATGAGGTCTTCCACAACTTAGTGAAACCCTGTTTCAAAAATACAGAATAAAAAATAAGGCTGGGGGTATATCTCAGAGGTAGAATGCCCCTGGGTTCAATCCCCAGTACCGCAAAAAAAAAAAAAAGTAGGGAATACCTTTGGGTCTGGGCTTGGAATCAATCTGTAGACAGCTTTAAAGATTTATTGGAGGCTAGAATTAGGGAAAAAACTATATGTAGTCAGGATAAGAGACCACTCTTTCTGGAATTAAAGATGGTCTATGCCCTCAATTAGGGGATTATTTAGACTTGGCTAAAATCCAAGTCTGTGGCCCAATGGTGAGGAAGTTGTGATTACTCTCTTGGTGATGTGCCGTCATGGCATGTTGAATCTGGCATGGCATCACAGCAGCAAATGATGAGAAATAGAGACCCAACTGTAGATGAAGTCAGAGTCAGCTATGACTGATTTCAGGAGCTCATTTGTGAATGGGGTTAAGGGAATCCATAGTTCAGTTGTCACTAGAGCTACGACAAAATAGGCTGTATGTTAGTATTTCCTATGGAGGGAGGGGGCATAAAATGCCAATGCCTAGGCCCCAGCTAACTGCATTCCTGCTGGAACTAGGAGGTCAGGTATGAGGCCTTGGTGAGGAACACTGAGTTAGGACTTACCAGACTAAAGGATCACTTACCATACTCAGGGATCATTTATATCTGAAGTTACAGGGTATTCTGTGGCTGAAGCTGTAAGTATAAGGGGTCAGACCGTAGCTGTATGATAGATAAAAGGTATGTAGGCCTCCAGAGTGATGCAGCAGGTTTACATGATCAGCACTGTGTTCTAATCCTGGGGGAAGGGGGGCTGATTCAGGCCACTGGAGAAGCACAGATAAAGAATATGGTGCCTTGACTTAGAATAATGCTTCTGATCTACCTGTATGGAACATATTGGAGTCTTTTTTACCTGAACTGATCATAGGTTTCTTCACTGAGAAAATTCAAGGTCTAGAGCCTATGGCCAGCTAAGACATCTGTATAAAATGATCCACTAGGAAACTGAACCTCTGACCATGGTCTCAGTTGATCCTTGTGCCAGTTAACTTAGCTAACATAACAAAACCTTACCAATAGCATTATATACAGTAATATATACAGGTAATAGGTAATAAGCAATGGGGTGAAATGGAGAAAAACTGATAATTATTTTAAACTTCAATGGTAGAAGGAGTAGAAGAGGGAACATGCATCTCATTGTTGTTGTTGTCTTGTCAGTAAATGTTTCCTTAAAGATGAAATTCTGTGACCCAACACTGTGCTCTGGACTCTATTCGATGGGCCCACAACATACATAATGCACACCTATTCTTAATACATTAAGTGAGGGTGTCGAAGCCATGGCCTTGTTCAAAAGAAGCTTATAACCTAGGACAGCAAAAGCTCAAGGTCAACTAGACAGAAAAGACACAGGAGATGAAGAGGGCACGCTGGGTCACAACACCACTTGGTCAATGACCCCATCAGCCTCAAGGATGCTTCTTTCCAGCATCCTATCCAGAAGAGCTCAATATTATTTCCCTCTTAGAAGAAATGATAGTACTCAGAACTGGTCAGAATGTTTTTTTACCCTGGTCCTTTGATCACTAGCAGATGTCATACAACTCCTTTAAGGTAGCCTGCACTCTATTAAGGCCTGTGTTTTGGTAACATGAAGGAGCACAGAGAAGAGGCAGATATGGAATGGAATGTTCCAGAAGAAGCTGAAAGAAGTGAGAGGTATGGAAAGTTGACCAGCATTGTTTGGTCTACCACATGTTATCACTTTTCATTCATATAAACAGAATCCAAATTTAATTCAAGGAATAGCCTTGCTATAGAGGTGATCATGTGACACAATTCCACTAATGAGATATTAGTGAAATTCTGTTAGAGGAATACATAAAACACCCCTCCCTACTTTACTCATATTTTCCAAGTTCCAAACTTGTCTATGTCCATTTGAGCTGCTATAACAAAATACCATAAACTAAATACTTTATAAACAACAGAAATTCATTTCTCATGGTTCTAGAGGCTAAGAAATTCAAGATCAAGGCATGAACAAATTCATTGTCTAGTAAGGGACCAAGATCTCAGACATGGTAACTTCTCATTCTGTCCTCACAGTGGAAAGAAGCAAACAAGCTCCTTCTGGCCTGTTTCATACGAGCACTGATCCCACCTGTGAAGGCTCTGCCTTTTACGATCTAATAACCTCCCGAAGGTTCCACCTCTTACTACCATCAGTTGGGGGTTGGGATTTCCATCTATGAATTTTGAGAGGATGCAAATATTCTTAGCGAAACTGAGTCATTACTAAGTCCATGCTGGAGCCTGGGGCGGTGCTGTGGCCATTCCATGCTAGAAAGGGCAACGTGTCATGGCCATCCAGACAGTCTTGACAGAAGTGCTGAGAGTCAAGGGCAGCATCTTACCCCACTGCTTCCCCAACCACAGCAACACCAGAAAAGGGACCGGTGCCCCACTTTATCTGTGAACACATGGCATCTACAGTGGAAAGGATGTAGCAAGTATAGATTATCTGCTAGAGTTTCTTTGAGAATGGCAGTGGCTATGGTGATGACTATAGAGAGAGCTAGGACTTCCTGGATTCTGGGCTCTGAACAAAACTATTCCATCTTCATTTTGAATTAGTTGCCCTACCAACAGTAAGTCAAGGGTCTAGTAGACATTGCTATACTCAGAGCATGTGTTATCTGGTGAGTCACCTGACCATGAGGCTAAAAGGCCAACCATATCCCCAGGACTGTCTTCTGCCACCAACCCAGGGACTAGATCTTGATTGTCTCAGCTTACCAAGGTTGGGCATCAGAGAAAAACTTCCCAATCCTCTCTCCCAAACGCATAGGAGTCAAAGGCTCTCACCCAAGTTTGGTTACTTGGGGGAAGAAAAGGAACTGAGAATGGAGAAAAACAAGCAGTCTCTGATGGGGAGAAGCCAAGCGAATGGGAAACAATATCTGCCATTTTAAAAAGGAATGTTTCATGCCCTGTAATCCCAGTACTTGAGAGGCTGAGATAAGAGGATAGCAGGTTCGAAGACAGCCTCAGCAACATTGTGAGACTCTCAGCAACCTAGCAAGACTCTGTTTCAAAACAAAAAATTAAAAGGACTGGGGTGTAGTTTGGAGTAAAATACCCCTGGGTTCAATACCAGTAACACACACACACACACACACACACACACACACACACACACACACACACAAAAGGGGCAGTGGTGGCTAACTAAGAACCATGAAGTCCAAATAAGGAAGGGAGGAACAGAGAGACTCCTTAGTCTCAAAAGAGCAGGGGTCCTAGCAGAGAACAAGCAAGATTAAAGACTGAGTTCCAAAGGAGAAAGCATTTCCTAGCCTCGGCTGGGAAGATACTGTAACAGTTGGGTTCTGGCAACAGCAACCCCATGTAGCCAGGGTTATTATTACTTGACAAGTATTATTATTACTATCTGTTAATGCAGATTAGGAGGCTGAAGATCTGCAAGATATAGTCTGACAGAAAGATCAAAGCTAGAGCTGCAAGTCCAAAGCCTGAATAATTTTCTTTATTCTTGTTTGGTTTTTAATTGTATGATAAAACAAATTCATTCTCTCTCTCTCTCTCTCTCTCTCTCTCT
>PVJS01006868.1:0-58167 GCA_004027185.1 Glis glis
TCTCTCTCTCTCTCTCTCTCTCTCTCTCTCTCTCTCTCTCTCCCTAGTGAGGCCCTCCGCAACTTCGTGAGACCCGGTTTCAAAATAAAGTATAAAAAAATAGGGCCGGGGGTGTAGCGTGGAGGTAGAATGCCCCTGGATTCAATCCCCGGTACTGCAAAAAAAAAAAAAATGTGTGCTTTCAGACTAACATATCATTTTGTACTGTCTTTTATGTATGAATCTTCTATTACTGAAGTAACCTACCACCATTAGGAACGAATCCAATCCCCTACCCTCATCACTATCTCTTCCCCCCTTATCTTTCTCTCAAGATCATTCTTTGGCAAACTGACAAGCCTAATGAGATCAAACCATTGACTTTATTTCACCGGATTGTAAGAAAAACAATAATAAGCCAAATCAAGGATGAAATATTCCCACATAAATATATTGAGCACCTTGACATTTTTATTTTTTGGGGGACTAGAGATTAGGCAGCTTTTGTTTGAATGCCATTAAATATGGAGTGAGATTATACTGAGAGCTAAAACTAGTGGACCTTTAAATAGTATAGACGTGCCGGGCGTGGTAGCGCACGCTTGTAATCCCAGTATTTTGGGAGGCTGAGACCAGAGGATCTGGGTTCGCGGCCAGCCTCAGCGCTCTCTCTCTCTCTCTCCCCCTGTCTCTCTCTCTCTCTCTCTCTCTCTACCTAGTGAGGTCCTCCGCAACTTCGTGAGACCTGGTTTCAAAATAAAGTATAAAAAATAGGGCCGGGGGTGTAGCGTGGAGGTAGAACGCCCCAGCGTTCAATCCCCGGTACCGCAAAAAAAAAAAAATAGTATAGACGTGATATTCACACCAAGATCAAGTGGCAACAAGAGTTTATTGACTTTGTCCCTGACAATGTCCTTAGTAATATGTAGCCATCTCAACTCCTAAGTAAGGTCAGGCAGGAGGGAAGAAAACATGAATTCTAAATCTGATTCTCACAGTCATTTCATCCTGTACGATGGCTAATTCCTTCTGAATCCGTCTTCCAGAACTGTCATGCCCTTTAAATAACATCTTGCCTTTGTCATGACAGAACTGTGAGGTAAGTACTATTATTCTCATTTTTCAGATGGGGAAAGTGAGCCAGAGAGATTAAGTTATTCACCTAAAAACACGCAACTAGGAAGTGGTCAAAACTTTCGCCCACTATAATAATGGTATTTGATTAATTACTCTATACCATCCATACCTTGACTCCCCAAATAAAATGTCCCACAAATATTCATCATTTAATTAATGAGCATCTAGGTCAGCAATTGACACACTAATTATGAACATAATTGTATATGTATAATTATGTATGTAATGCATACTTATTAACATTTTATTTCACTACTTTTAAAATTTATAATTATGTATGTAATGAATACTTACTAACATTTTATTTCACTACTTTTAAAACTTTTTCATAGTCATATTATCTAATTGGGCCAAAATAGCCACTTAGTTTATGTTACATTCCAGGACATTTATTCTCATTTGGCTTGTTTTATTCTTGATTTTTTAAAGGTTTATTATTTTGTTGGAAAAAATAGACAACCTTCAATAATTATTCTTTAACAGTTTTTACATTTTGAAAAATAAAAATTTTAAGAGTCTCATGCTCTACCGACTGATGTGGTGGTGCATGTCTGTAATCCCAGTACTTGGGAGGCTGAGACTGGAGGATCTGGGTTCATGGCTAGCCTCAGCTACTTAGTGAGGTCTTCTGCAACTTAGTGAGACCCTGTTTCAAAATAAAGAATAAAAAATAGGGCTGGGGGTAGTTCGGAGGTAGAATGCCCCTGGGTTCCATCCCCAGTACTGCAAAAAAATAATAATAAAAAAATAAAATAGGGCTGGGGGTGTAGCTCAGAGGTAAAATATCCCTGAGTTCAATCCCCAGTACCACAAAAAATGCATTATTTATAACACATAATATATTTCTATAAATTAGCCAGTAATTTTCTTATTCTTATTTAATCTTCAGTGTCAATATATCTCTCCATATTTTTCCCCTCCTAGTTAGAGATTTTAGGGATAGAGGCAAGTCACTTCACAAGGGACAAGTATTTACCATTTTTTCCTTCTTTTGCTGGCAAAGCCCCTATCCATATTCTGTGGGGTTTTTGGTTTTTGTTGTTGATTTTGCAGTCCTGGAGATTGAACCCAGAGGTGCTCAAGCCTTGAACTTGGGATCCTCCTGCGTGGACCTCTGAAGAGGCTGAGATTACAAGCATGTGTCACCATGCCTGGCTGTATTGTTTTTACATTGATCAAACTATTTTTGCTATTTTGCTATTTTGCTATTTTGCTAATTCCACAAGTGGAGCAATTTGCCATTTATTATACTTGAATGTAAAATCAAACGCCTTTAATTACTTTGCATAAAGAAACAGAATACTTATATTCTGGCATTTAATTTTAGGGGAACTTATAATTTTTGTTCAGAATATGCTGGACAATATTGACTATTTTCTTTTATAATTTTTTATATTGACATAAAATTATATGTATTTATCATGTGCCATTTGATGTTTTGAAGTATAAATATATTATGAAGTATAAATAAATTATGAAGTATAAATAGATTGGCTATTTTATAATTATGTTTCCTGTGGAAAACCCCATGGACTTATTCTTCAGGGGATTAAATTAATCAATTTAATAAACTTCTCATTCTTTATTACACTTAAACTAAGAACAAATTTTACTATCATATTGTTGAAGCTATATAAAAAGCAAACAGAAATGCATTGATTATTATAAACACTGGGGAAAGTATAGCAATGAAAATGGGGTGCATGTGTAATAATTTTTAAACACTTACATTTTATATATATATTAGAAGTTTCCCTTAATAAACATAACTAATTTTGTAGATGTTGACTTCATACTGAGTGATATTCACTTTTGTATTTCATCGTGTTGTGCCTCCCTTGCGTTGGGCTTATGTGATGCAGAAAGCATTCTCAGAGTCCTCGTGTAGATCTTCCTAACCCAGTGCTTGTTCAGCCTAAGAGGCCGTTGTTTAAAGATGGCTGGAGCAGAGGCCAAAGCTCACAGCCAGCAGCAGTGTTGACATTCTTGGACCCAGGCCAAAGCAGAGGGAATTTTTTTTCCCTCTTCACCCAGAGCATCTTTGAAATCCAGACTATTAACTGGGAGCCGTAGACTCCTTGGAACTCAGGGACAGATTTGGCAGTTGAGGCTGCAAGGAATTTTCTACTTTTTATAGAATTGTTTCAATGCTTTATAGAGAAGAAGCACTCTGTTTATATTGGTAGAATTTCAAACACTTTCCTTTCATGGCCCCTTTATTGTGTTTGGAAAGCAATAACCCACTCCCTGGGGTCACTTTTAGGGATGACAGAACTTTAGCCCACTCTACAGAGATTGTTAATATTGTCTTCATTTGAGAAGGTAAAGTACTTCACCAATTTTTAATTGATTCTCTGATTAAAATTACAGAATCCTAAAGATTGAGGGATAAAACTGCTTTATTTTATATATAGGGCAACAGGGATCCAAGCAGTGAAACTGATACATTCAAGAGAATTAGGAGCAGAAGCAGCTCTCTGTGCTGCTGGCTGGGTTGCTGGTCCATGTCAGCTTCCTAACCATTTGGCTCAGCTTCTTATCTTGTACCACCTTCACAAAAGGGTTGTTATGAGATGCTGTGGGGTCACATATGTTGGGTTTTTACCCCCACCTAATCATTAACCTAGGCCTCTCTGGCTCCTCTCAAAAACTCTAATTTGATTGTTTGTTCTCTCTAAAGAAAAGAGTTTTGAATCAAGAATGAAGGAAATATATACAAATTTAAGTCTGGTAATATCAACCTTATACTCCCTCATCACAGTTAAAAATCTTCAATGACTTCTTTTATAAAATTTGGGTAAAATCGAAGTTCCCACATGAGGAACTCCAGGTTCTAGCCTCTGTCTCTCTCTCCAAGGACTTTTCCACTTTTCAACATCCTCCACAAGCCTCATCTCCTGTCATGCTTTTGCTGAGTATCCGGGGGAAATAACTTCTTACCACAAAAATTTGTCTTCTAGCCGGGTGTGGTGGTGCACACTTGTAATCCCAGTACTTGGAAGGCTGAGACTGGAGGATCCAGGTTCACGGCCAGCCTCAGCTACTTAGTGAGGCCTCCACAACTTAGTGAGACCCTGTTTCAAAATAAAGAATAAAAAATAGGGCCGGGGGTGTAGCCCAGAGGTAGAATGTACCTGGGTTCAATCCCCAGTACCACAAAAAAAAAAAAAATTGGTCTTCTGACAACTCTCCCTACATCTCCTTCTCTATGAATCCCTGACTTCCTTCACTTCCCTTCCCCCAAAATACAACTTTTAAAAATACCTAAATCCCTCAAGGCAAGGAACCTATTTTATTCATGTTTGTGTTCCCAGAATTTGATGCCTTAGTCCCTGAGCCAAAGGGACCAATATTAAATGTCTTTGAAATTGACAGTGTAGTTTAGCAGTTTATAGCACAGACTTGTCTTGAGGCCCAGATTCCTTGTGTTAAATCCTAATTCTATTACAACCAGTTTTTGTAGCCTTGGACAAATTAGTTAAGCTTTTTGTCCTTGGTTTCCTTTAGGTACAACAGAAATCATCAGAATGGCCACTTTATGGGGCTATGTTGAGTTAGTATATTTAAAACAAGTAAAATAATGTCTCACATATAACGAAAGATGTTATTCCTAATTGGTTATCATCATTATCACCACCATCATCATAACTGCTCTTGGACAAGGAAAATGTCTTCTCAACATAATTTATTAAACTCTAAATAACTACTGCAAAGGAGGCATTTTCATATAAACCAGAGAACATAAGCAAGACAAATTCCCCAAAAGATTCTATCCAACAAATATTCCGGCTCTATACTAATGTAAAAGGTAGTAGGTTATATTCAGGGAGATATACCAAAGGATAAATAAAGAGCTTAGTCTTCAAGCTCCCAATGCTTTGGAAAACAGACTCAAAAGAATGACACTTGTGGAACCAATTGGAGACCACCCGGACGTCAACTTACAAAGACTACTCGTTCAGATCTTGCTATAGCAAGGGAGTCAGCCACCGTCACTTGCTTGGCAAACACTTATAGGCAGGCAGAGTTGGAAAGCTTATAGTGGAAAAAAAAGAGAGGCTCCAGGTGTGCACTGATTGGAGGCTGTCCTCATGGGGGAGTTGAAGGAGGCCTAACTAGAAGCAGGACGTCCTGTGTGATTGGTTGGGGTGTATATTTGACTTTCTCTGGTTGGCCTTCAATTGGCAGTAGGAACAAAAATTAAGGAAGCAGTCAATTATTAATCAAATCCTGGACGATTGGGGGGTTCATGTTTATAGGGGCTACTGCTTGGCTTCTTGTACCAGTAACAAGAGAGAGCTGTCTGAATTTATTCAGGTCTGTCTTATAGATAGCATGCTGGCTTGCTGGAACTGATAATGAATTGGTTTCCTAGGCTGGTTGCTGCAGGTGGTAGGTCAGAGTTCTGTTTTTATATCTAATTTAGCCATTTTTCATTTCAACCATGTTTAATTTCTTACCCTCATATCAATAGAGATCACTGTATCCCTGAAAACCGAGGTAAGTTCACCTTGAACCCATTATCTCCTTATCTCTAGGAAAGCATTTTCCAAGAGCTCTTCCATTTCCCCAGAGCCTATATTTCTCTTGGTTATTACAGACTCTTCTTTCTAGCACCAAGTTTGCCAACTCCACTCCGCATCCAGCTTCGCTTCTTCAGCACATAGCCCTGCGGAGTAACCATGTCAGAGGCTAGGCTCTGTTACCTGGTTCCAAATCCTAGCTCAGCCTTGTAGTAACCATACAACCTCAGACAAGTCATTGAAACTTTCAGTGCCTCCATCCCCTCGCCTGTGAAAAGGCATGAGTAGTCATAGCATCCTGGGCTGGGGGCAAGGGTTGTTATGAAGATTGACAGGTAATGGTCCTTTGGGAAAGTCAATAAATGTTAACCTCCATTGTTCTTGCATCTTCACCGGCAAACACCCCCCTCCCCCACCCCCATTGGACAAGGCCCTTCTTGAATTTCCTCCCACCTTCTCCCTTCCATATCCTCCCACCATCCAGGAGATTTGATCATTGCTTGAGCTTCCACATTTGAGCTGCAGTCCTCCACAGCTGTTCTTTTTTTAAAAAATATATTCATTTATTGGTGCATTGTAGTTATACATTTTGATAAGTGTGAGGGTATCAGAAGCATGCGTGCACATATTGCTCATTTAGCCCTCCCTCAAATCCCACCCTATTCTCAAATCCCACCCTACTCCCTCCCTCTTCCCTCCTTTTCGTGCTCAGCATAGTGATTGACTCTGATAAATTTGTGTGTATATATTGTGTGCATCAGTGGGTGTTTACCCTAATATGTGGAAGCTAGGGAGAATGGGACTTAGAAGGGACTCCAGACAAAGGAGAAAACTTTAGATGAGCAAGAAGGGGACCTAACTGGGGGAGATGGGAGGGGGGAAGAGGGAAATCCACCAATGCACAGCTGTTCAAAAGAGCTCTCCAGATGTGCTTGGTAACTCCAGCTCAGCCTTCTCCTCAAGTTGTGTTCCAGGCCCCCTTCTCCTGCCTTTCCTTCCAATCTAACCACTGTCTATGCATTTCTTATGCGGAAAGAATGGGTCCTCCTCTCTTTCCTCGGGTGACTTATTGTTATTTACCAAAATAAAGAATATTTTCACTAACAGGAAACCAACCCCCCAAATATAATAGACTTCAAAACACTAAAATAATAAAACCATTTTTCTGAGCATAAAAAAGTAATGAGAGGAGTCAGCGACAACACCAGCAATTAATAATAGAACTAGAAATAAACCTCATCACTTAAAACAAACTCATAATTCTTAAGCCATATTGTTGGGGAAACTGCAATGCACATGGCTAAGAGCTAGACTAGAATGGTTAATAAAACATTGCCTATCAAAACCTGAGAGCTTAGCTAACCAAATTCTCTAAGGAAAAGAAATGTTGTAAATATTTGATACAGTGTGTAAAGGACAAAAGAGCACAACAAAAGATAGCAGAAGGGAAAAATTAATAAAGAGAAAAAATATTCAAATGAATGAATTAGAAAACAGAAAATGGTAGAACCATTATGTAAACCCATGAGTTATTTTTTAAAACAAGCTAAAACTATATAGATACACACCGAACTATAAATTCTAGAAGGAGAAAGTACAGATATAAAATAGTATGTAAGTATGTATAAGAATGAAAAAAAAGGAAACTAATACTCTAAGGATGTTAATTTTCTCTGAATCTAACAATATCATATAATTCCAGCATTTCAAAAAGCATATTTTGATGTTTACATGGTTCCTTTGGTTTTTCCTTTTATATTAGACAAATTTGTTCTGAAGAAGTTCATGTAAAAAAATACATGAATATAGATCAAAAGATCTGAAAAAGAAGAGAAATAAAAGAAGTCTGCCTGTTTCGATAAGAGAACCATAAAGCTACAGAAAAGGAATGCTTCTAAATAAGAGGATAAAAAGCAACATGATAGAAGATATTCAAAGGTACAAAACAGATTTAAGTAACTATGCAAGTTTTACTTTATGTATTCAAATATGTGGATACAGGAGAAATAATTCAGTAATTCATTTTGGGAGAACAATCTGACAATATGGAAAGAGTAAATAATACTTGATTGTTATTTCAGCCTGAATTTTAAATAAATTCCAAATAGGTAAAAGTTTTCATCATGAAGAATGAAATTTCAAAAATAGAAGAATTTATGAAGTGGTTTTGTATTTGTCTTTCAAAAGGTCTTCCTAAGTAAGATACAAAACAAGAAAACCATAAAGTAGAGATTAAGAATAGATCACACATTAAGGTTTTAATAAGGCCCAAAATTGCCATAAACAAAATTAAAAGACAAAGCTAACTGCGGAAAAAACATTTACAACACACACCAGACAATGTATTGTTCTACTAATAAATAAAAGTACTACTTAGTAAATAACGGTACTATTTTAGTTACAAATCAATAAGGAAAAGCCAATAGCAACTCAATAGAAAAATAAATTGAGCTCATTAATAGACAATTGATATGAAAAATTACAGTGGCTTATAATCATATAAAAAGGTGCTCATTTCCATATAGTCAAATATATATAAATAAAAATTATAATTTATTTTACTTTGCAAGCATTTATAGCTTTGAGACCTCATTCACAAGCCATTCAATTCACCCATTCAACTCACTATTCATTCACCCATTCAATTCACTATTAGTTTTTAGTATATTCAGAGTTGTGAAATTATCATACAATTTTAAAGTATTTTCATCACCCCAAAAAAAGAAACTTGAGCAGGGCATGGTAGTGCACACTTGTAATCCCAGTACATGAGACAGGAGGATCACAGATTCACAGCCAGCCTCAGCAACATGAGGCCCTCCACGACTTAGTGAAACTCTATTTCAAAATAAAAAATAAAATAGGACTGGGGGTGTAGCTCAGAGGTAGAATGCCCCTGGGTTCAATCCCCAGTACCACACACAGACACACACACACACACACACACACACACACACACACACACACAAAGAAACCTGTACACATTAGCATTATGTCCCACTTGCTCCCAACCCTATATGTCAGTCCATGTAACTATTATTCTAGTTTCTGCTTTGATGGATTTTCCTGTTCTAGACATTTCATATAAATGCAATCACATTCATATAAATGTTTACAAAGTGATCTTTTATGACCAGCTTCTTTTATTTCTCATATTTTCAAGGTTCATCTATTTTGTAGCACATCACAATGTTTTATGTCTTTTTCTGTCAAATAATATCCAATATATTGTTTATGTCAGTTGATAGGCATGCAGGTTTTTCCATTTGGGGCTATATGAACATTCATTAATATTTGACAAATGTATACATGTTGGTATATGTCTAGAAGTGGAATCACCAGCATGTTTAACATTCGAGGAACTGCCAAACTGGTTTCCAAAGCACCTCTATCATTTTCCACCCACTCCGTAATGCACAGGTGTTCCAGTTTTTTCCACATACTAACCAATATTTCTTATTATCTTTTTATCATAGATGTTCTACAAAATATTTGTTCAAATCTATTGTCATTTTCAATTGGTTTTTCTTTTTATTTTTTTTTGGTGGTACCGGGGATTGAACCCAGGGGTGTTCTACCTCCGAGCTACACCCCTAGCCCTATTTTTTATTCTTTATTTTGAAACAGGGTCTCACTAAGTTGCAGAAGGCATCACTAAGTAGCTGAGTCTGGCCGGGAACCTGGATCCTCCAGTCTCAGCCTCCCAAATACTGGGATTACAAGCATGCGCCACCACGCCCGGCTTGGTTTTTCTTTTAATTGTTGAATTCAAAGAGTTCTTTACATACTTTATACAAGTCCTTTATTAAATTATTTGCAAATATTTTCTCCCATGAGTTTTCTTTCCTTTTTTATGATGTGTATTGTAGAATGAAGTTTTTAATTTTGGTGAAGTCTAATTTATTTATTTTTGTTTATTTACTTGTGCTTTTTAATTATTTTTATTTAATTATTTGTGTGTCTGAGCTTGTTTTTCCTAACCCAGGGTTGTAAAGATGTACTCTTATCTTCTTTTATAGTTTCAGCTGTGATCAATTTTGATTTAATTTTTATTTATGGTACAAAGAAGTCTAACTTCCTTTTTCAGCATGTGAATATCCAATTGCTCTAATACCACTCATTGAAAAAAGCAATTCTTTATCAATTGAATTATATGACACCCTTCTCAAAAGTCAATTAACTATAAATGTAAGGGAATATTTCTTTTTTTTTTTTTTGCGGTACCGGGGATTGAACGCAGGGGCGTTCTACCTCCACGCTACGCCCCCGGCCCTATTTTTTATACTTTATTTTGAAACCGGGTCTCACGAAGTTGCGGAGGGCCTCACTAGGTAGAGAGAGAGAGAGAGAGAGAGAGAGAGAGAGAGAGAGAGAGACAGGGAGAGAGAGAGCGAGAGAGCTGAGGCTGGCCACGAACTCGGATCCGCCGGTCTCCGCCTCCCAAAGTACTGGGATTACAAGCATACGCCACCACGCCCAGCTGTAAGGAAATATTTCTAAATTCTAAATTCAATTTTACTTAATTATATTCTATCATTATAGAGTACCACATTGTCTTTAATACTATAGTTTGCAGTACATTTTTAAATAAGAGAGTTTGGTTCTACAACTTTATTCTTTTCTTTAATTATTGTTTTTTTACTATTCTTGATGTTTTTATTTTTGTGTGAATTTTTAAATCAGCTAGTGAATTTCTAAAAAGAATCAATCTGGGATTTTGAGAGGAATTGTGTGGATGGTTTCTTAAACCATACGCTCTAACAATATTAAATAAGTATTCTGAGCAATTAGCATTGGATATCTTAATTTGTTTAGCTTTTCAATTTCTTCGAACAATATTTCAGTTCAGTTTGCAAAACATAAGTACTTTATTCTTTTTGGTACTATTGTAAGTGAAATTATTTTTTTTAATTTCATTTTTGGATTTTTATTGCTAGTATATAGGAATGTATTTTTACATGTTGATAGTATATCTTGCAGCTTTGTTGAATTCATTTTCAGGTATAGATGCTTATAGGATTTTTTTTTAGAATTTTCTATATGCAAGATCCTGAGATGCACAAATTTGGACAGTTTTATTTCTTTCCCAATCGTGTTGCTCTTTCTTTTTTTTATTTCTTTGACTAGACTCTCCAATATAATGTCAAATATAGGTGGCAAGAATGGATATTTTTGTTTTGTTCTTTATCCTAGCAGGGGAATTTCAGTCTTCACCATTAAGTATGATATTAGTCCTGGGTTTTTAAAATATTTATTTTTATGGAACGGGGGATTGAACCCATGCTAGGCAAGCACTCTAATACTGAGCGACATTCCCAGAACATTTTTTATAAATGTTCTCTATCAGATTGAGGAACTTTGTTTCTATTTGTGTAATTTATTGAGTATTTTTTATGAAAGGGTGTTGGCCTTTTAAAAATGCTTTTTTATGACTATTGAAATTGTCCTGTGATTTTTGTGTTTTATTCTCTTGATATGCTTTATTGTATTCATTAATTTTCAGATGCTAAATCAACCTTGCACTCCTTTGATATACTTCACTTGTTTATAGTATATAATCCTTTGCAAATGGTGCCGGATTTGATTTGCTAGTATTTTGTTAAGGGTTTTTACAACTATACTCACAAGAGATATTGGTTGTTGTTTTCTCTTTTTTAATACTTTTATTGCTTCATTATAGTCTCACATCATAATGCAGTTCATAGTGATAGTGACATACAAGCACGCAACACTTGGTGGGCTTTCCCCTGTTGTTTTCTTGTGATGTTGTTGTCTCATTCTGGTATTGGGGTAATACCAAGCTCAGGGATTACAATGGAAAGTTTTCCTTCCTATTTATATAGAAGGAAAATTTTCTGAAGCATTATTGTTAACTCTTCTATAAATATTTGTTCAAATTCTCCATTGAAGCCATCTGGGTATGTTCCCTACCCCACTTTGGAAGAGGTTTTATATTAAGTCAGCCTCTTTATGTATTTTATTCTGACTTTCTATTTCTCCTTGAGTCAGTTTCAGTAGTTTGTGTCTTTCCAGAAATTTGATCTAAACTATCTAATTTTTCTATGCAGTTTATAGCCTTTCCCTAAAATTATTTTATTTCTATATGGTTGGTATTAATGTTCTCTGTAAAGATTAAGACACTTTCAGTATACAATGTTCATGTGAATGTAGAAAAAGACTTGAGCCCTCTATGGGGGGGGGCTTATGAACTGTCAATTGGGGAAATCTTCAAGGACGCATTGCAGAAGTCAGATTCAATACAATACAGTGGCAAATTAGGTGTCGGTAGTGAGATGGAACTAAAGATAGTCCTGAGCTTTCTAGCCTGAGTGGTAAAGAAATTGTCCTCACATACACATGCAGAAAGAAAATAAGACAGAAATCAGTTTTAAGTAGAAAGTAACGAATTCAGTTATCAATTATGTTTGATGGTTAAATGAACTGTAGAGGTAGAAATGTAAGCAGCCAGGCAGAAATTCAGAATTACCATTCAGAAGATAGTAATTTGGACATATGTGTAGAAACAATCATTCTCTGAATCTACATGAATGAATGAGGGTGTTTTTGTTTTGAGAACTGAGTAGAAGAGGCAAAAGAATATAGCAGAACCTAGAGTCATATCTATAATTAAGGAATCAAAAGAGAGAAAGAATTAAATACAAAAGGCTGATCAGGAACATCCACACAGACAGTGAGGAAAGAAAGAATCGCTGATAAAACTGAAGTAGATGGGAACCATAAAGGAGAGAAGGAATGAATGCCAGTTATTCCATGAGCTCCAGTAGGATGATGACCGGAAAGAATCTCCTGGGTCCATCAAATAGGACAGCACCTTTGGCTTTTGAAGGTGCAGTTTTTCTATCCGAAATCCGTTAGAATCTTATTTTCCAAAAAGAACTTAGATTGTATTAGATACTAAAATTGACTTTGCAGAAGTACATGATTGTACAATTCTTTCAAGTACCGACATAAAACCCTTCTATATTATGTCTCATAAATATAATTTCCATTGACTATATTTCTGTGCTGAGATAGAAATTCGATCTTCTGCAGTAGACTGAGGAAATTGTTTACACACTTTGCCAAATATGTATTTCTCATTTTATGTGTTAGTTAACTGCTACCAGAAAATATAAGAAAACCCAACAGATCCCTAACACCAAGATAAAAACTTTGTTGACTGAAAGGTAATAATATTGGAGGCTAAAATTTATCTTGGCATAAATTTTATCCCATGAGTAGAGAGTACTAAAATCAGACTTGTACTCTCTTGTGAAAAAAAAAAAATTAAAGGCTACATTATCCCCTAAACAGTAACTGTCTGGATGCCTGACCAGAATGTATTCCATCTGGTCCCTGGTTTAGGCAAGTAGAGATGTAAGTTATAGCAAATTAGGAACATTAAGCCAAATAAAAATGTCATTTTGAAACTGTTAGGACATTCACAGAAAACTGTGACTCAGTGAAATATGATGTGGAATCCTGTGGCCGCAGGGGTGCAGAGCCAGAGCTTCCTGCTCAGAGGGACCCACACCAACCGCTTCCTGCCGCCTCGCCCTTTCTGTCTCCAATCCGGAAGCCATCTGCCTCTCAGCAGACCTGAACACCTGAGCCCGAGGAAGCGAGGCCAGATCCCCACGCAGCGCTTAGCCTGAGCTCGCTCCCCTGCGTTCCCGAAATTCAACCCCACTGATTGCTCCAAAGGGCCAGAGATCCACTTAATGGCACTAGTCTGTAGAACTGAATGGGGCTTGAAAGTCTCGACTGTAAAATAAGTGGTGTGAACAAGGAGGATCACTTTCACATTCCACAGAAAGCTTAAAATATGGACCAGAAAAAGGGTAACTTTCTCTTGCTAACAATAAATGGCTGCTTCAGTTTCATGATATCTGCACCGGAATTAGCTATGGTTTCTATTTTTTCTTAAAATTGATCTACAGGTAAATAATAATAATCATTGACAGGAATGCAGTCTGACTTGCTTAAATTTTAAAAGTGAAAGTGTTAAGTCTGAAGAGCTAAAGAAGTTTTTATTTTTTACCCACCCGGGCAATATTCATGTAGTAAGATGCTTAGAAAAAGAAGAGTACTTAAAACTTCAAGATAAACCCTTTTCTCCCATTTCTCTCAGATTCAGAGATTCAGGGGTTATGGGTTTTTTGTTGTTGTTGTTCTTTTTTTTTGCAGTACTGGGGATGGAACCCAGGGGCATTTTACCTCCGAGCTACACACCAGCCCTATTTTTTATTCTTTATTTTGAAACAGGGTCTAAGTTGTGGAGGGCCTAATTAGCTGGGGCTGGCTGTGAACCTGCGATCCTCCTGTCTCAGCCTCCCTCCCAAGTATTGTGATTAAAAGTATGCGCCACCACGCCCAGCTTTACAGTTTTTATTCTAAGATGAACACTGGGTCTCTGAGTGAACCAGAATGCTATGGTTTATACAGACTCCTCCAATTTTCATCAATCTCTACTTCTGTTCTCCACTGAACATCATCTTCTCAATTCTTTCAGATACAGCAGGTGGCAAGAAGATGGTGGGCCAAGACCTATGCACAGAGTGCTAGGGGAGGAGCCCGCAGGGCAGTCACTGTCCTATGAATTGTGACATTCTGCAGGTCAGGAAGAGAATTGTCCTGGGCAGTAGGGCCAGCTGGAAGATTTTCATGAGTCCTATGAGTTTTTAGTATCAGATATCAGAAGATAGGGATGGGAGAAGATACTCTCTCTGCAGAAGTGGGGTACATCATATAAACATCTGCTGGAAACGCCTTGCTAATTGTACAACCACCACCAACAAACAAACAAAAAAAGATTCAGGGATCTCCCAAAGACAATAAAAGTTCCACACATTTTGACTTTTGAGGGAGTTTGGCTCAATTATATCTTGTTTAATTGGTTCTGGGGATTGAGCCCAGAGGCGTTCTACCTCTGAGCTATGCTCCCAGCCCTATTCAATTTTTTATTTTGAAACAGGGCCTCACTAAGTTCCTGAAGGTCCTCCTAAATTGGCTGGCCTTGAACCTTGAGCCTCCCGTCTTAGCCTCCCAAGTACTGGGATTACAGGCATGCCATGCGCTACCACACCCGGCTCAATCATCTTTTATGAGAATAAGCAGAGGAAATTTAAATAAGGAATGTAAAAAGAATGTAATAAACTAAGAGAAAGAAGAAAATCATCTTTTTAAACTAAAGGCAGTAATGTCTACAGTTTTAAAGGAACAATTTCCTACTCCATTATTTTGTATCTTTCATGTAAAGGTGGCATAAAGATGTTCTCAGATATAGAAGACCCCAGAAACTATACCAAAAATGCACCCTTATTTTTTTTTAAAAAATCTTAGAATATGAGATGAGACAAGCAAAATTAAAAGATAAAATGGGGAAAATCATGATATACATGGTCTAGCAATAAGCATGAGATTAGGTAAAAAATTATACATTTTGTTGCAAGATAGCACGTATATGCCAAAAATAAGTTTTAAAAGGTAAGATACTAGCTAATATGGTGGCATACACCTGCAATCTCAACAACTTGGGAGGCTGAGGCAGGAGGACCACAAGTTCAAGGTCAGCCTAGGCAACTTAGTGAGATCTTGTCTCAAAAGAAAAAAAAAATACTGGGGATAAAGCTCAGTGGTAGAAGTGCCTATGAGTTTAATCTCCAGTACCACGAAAACAAAAACAAAAATAAAACAAAACAAAGAAAAAGAAATAAATAAAAGGTAAGAAAATGGGTTGTATGTTAATAGAAAAACAGTAACATAATGCCAACAATTTGGACAAAATCTTGAAGGCTGACTTCATAAACAAATTGAGCAGTAATGAGACATAAATTGAATCAGAGGTGAACCAGTGCTGAAAATTAAGATTATAGGCAATTTTTTTGGTGTAAGCCTTCCCTTTACAATGCTGCTCTAGAAACACAAATATCCTGTTGCAAGGAATGCATTAAGATGCAAATAATACTGAGGTACTCAATAATAGAAACTCTTGCACTGGGCCCTGACAAGTAATTTCTAGAGTCATGTCTGCAGGTGCTTTTTCCAATCTTTTAAAATAAAACACAACAGTAATAAACAATTATTCCTTTTTCTTTCAAATGACAAAAAGAGTAATCTAGTTTCTGGTAATATCTGAAGCATGATAATGAGCAATATATATTACCTACAGGACAACAGGAAGAAATGAGGCACCAGGGACCTGCCTCTGGGTTTTACACACAGCAGAGGGACATATGCCCATTTCCCACTGGAGCTCTGAGAGAATTATGCTACAATGATTGCCTCTCAGCATCTTGGGGGCAGTCATAATAAAACCTAGATGTCATTTGGTCTGTGTTTAGCAGAGAGAAGCCTTGAGGAACTGGTCTTGAGTTCTTCATTTCTGACCAGGAAATGTTTTAGAAGGAAATTCCCACGAGTCCTAAGAGAGGTTGGAGGTAGCTGCGAAATCTAAAAGGGTGAGTGTCAGATTCCGACTGGCACAGACTGTCCAAACCTTGAAGCCAGAGGCCTTGCAAGGATCCCACAATTTAGCAATAAGTACAGTAACACAGATACCAACGACCACAGTAAGTATAGTTTAGTGCCAAGTCCTTGGGGCAAAAGTCTACATGACATGTGCATTAGGATATTTTAAATCTTTTATTTTCTATATTGATGACTCGGAAAATTCTTAGAATGGCAGCATCAGCATCACCTTACAGCATTTTAGAAACACAAACTATCTGTTCCCAAACTAGACAGACTGAATCAGAAAATCTAGGCAAGGCCCAGCAATCTGTATGTTTGTTTGTTTTGTGGGATTGGGGTTTGAACCCAGGAAAATTCTACCTCTGAGCTATGCTCCCAGCCTTATTTAATTTTTTAATTTTGAAACAGGGTCCTACTAAGTTGCTGAGGGCCTCACTAAGTTGCTGAGGCTGTCCTCAAATCTGTGATCCTCCTGTCTCAGCCTCCCAAGTACTAGGAATAAAGGGATGCGCCCCCAGGTCCAGCTAGATCCCCACAACACACACACACACACACACACACACACACACACACACACACACCCCAGGAAAAAAATTGTAAAATCAAAATAGGAACAAAAAATAGCACAACAAATAGAAAACAGTAAAAAAAAATATGGTAGATACCAATTCAACTATATCAAACTATCTATATGGTCTAATATAATAAGATACAGAGATCATTGGAATCTATTAAAAAACAAGATCCAACCATAAGTTGACCATGAGAAACTCACTTTAAATATAAAGGCATGTATAAATTAAAAACTACATGCAATGAACATGTATTCTGTATTTTTTAAAGGATTAAAGAATATAAAATGAAAGCCAGGGAAGAGAATATATTTTAATTGTTTACACTATTTTTATCTAATGGCTTATGCATAATAATAGTGGTGATAATACCTCTTGTATTTTTAGAATGTATTACATTTTATAAAGTGTTTTAGAGTCATCTCTGATTTGACTCCTCTACTGACCATTTGAAGTAGGCATGGCAGATAATTTACTTCCGTTTTAACCAAGAAAATATCAGGCTTGGAGCGGCTGTGAGTTCTTACAGCTAAGCAGTGAGTTCTAAGAGAGGCTGTGAGTTCTTACAGCTAAGTGTAGCAGCTTGGGCATTTGAATCCAGTACTGCCCATTCTTCACTATGCTTTTAGTGCTGCTCATCAAGAAGCAAAAGGGAACTTCTGCAGTCCTGTGCAATGATTATAACTGAAGATTCGGGGTATCCAATGTAATAAAATATCATTGAATACATCACTGGATTGTATTATTGACATTTAGAAGGATGAAATATATCTTAAGACTGAATTATACCTGTGTCCACAGTTATTTATAATTACAATCTAATTGCAATATGTTTTGCAAAATCTAACTCACATTGGTGTTGAAATTATGGGTGACCATTTTTTTAGACTGGTGTTTTATTCCAATGTTTCTAAAATTCCTATATTGTAGTTATAATATTGTAATAATTATAATTTGTTCATTCCTTAGGGCCTTTCTGCCTCTTAAGCATATACACCCAATTGATGTGAATTTCTCATTTCCCTGTCCTCAGTCCCATCCCCGATCTACGCCAGTTCCACCTCCACAGTCCACCACATCTTCCGGCCTCCTGTGATTTCCCATTCGCTTATGTTTCCATGGTTTTCTGAGTATCTCTGCTTTTTACCCACATTGACACAAAAAGGCCTGCAACTAGATAATTTTGTGATCATTACTACCATTCAGAAAGATGTTTCTAAAAATTACCATAAACTAAGAAACAGCATTTTGGGCCACAGAGATCAGGATTTATGCAAAACTGGTTAGGAAATTTCATTTCTACAAGTTCCAAATACACACAGAAATTGACTGCCAAAAGAAACAATGTAATTTATCAAGGTTTAGCTAATACCATATCCCTCAGAAGCCATGAAATAGCAAAACAAAGCTAAATTCAGTACCTACTATTCCTTATGATTTGCTTCTTTTGCTCAACATTATTTTTAACATATTTCTGTGTGTGTGTGTGTGTATGTGTGTGTGTGTGTGTGTGTGTTTCTTGTGTATTTCTCATTTCTGTAAAATATTGGTTGTTAAGAATACACCAAATTTATTTATCCCTTCTAGCATTGGTTGATGTCTTAATCCATTAGTGCTGCTATCACACAATCCCTGAGTGTAGGTAATTTGTAAGCAATAGAAATGTACTTTTGGAGGCTGGGAAGTCTGCGATGAAAGCGAGGGCCTTCTTATTGCGTCTCCACAAGACAAAAGGGCAAAAGGTTCTGTGTGCTCAGATAGCAGAAGAGTGTAAAGAGAAGTAACCCAGTCTTTCCTCGCTGTTTAGAAGCACGCCTAAGTCAACATGTGAGGAATCCATGCTTATGACTTTATTACCTCCTAAATGCCCCACCTCCTAATACTAACACATTGGTGATTAAGTTTCAACACATGAATTTGGGGAACATTCAGATCAAAGCAATGGATATTTGGGATTTTCCAATTCTTGACTATTACAGCAAATGCTACCATGAATATCCGCATCTATATAAATAACACATATGTGTATGCGTTTCTCTAGGATCTTATCCACTAATAGAATTGCTGGATTATATATTAGATCTATTTTCATATTCAGAGAAAATACTAAATTTTTTTCCAAATTTATCATGCGAATTTTTACTTCCGTCAACAATGTATAAATGTTCACATTTTTCTACATCATTGCTAACCTGTACTATTATCAAACTTCCCCCCCCCAATCCTGTGGAAATATAATTGCCTGTTATTTTGGCTTTAATTTGTATTTTTCATTTGACTGAATATATTTTCACATGGTATTTTGGACATGCAGGTTTCCTACTTGGTTTTTTATTTGTCTTTTTCTTAGTGATTATTTTGACAAACATTCAGAGGTAGTTTGTTTTCTCTCATACTCTTAAACATTCTTTTTGTTTTTCATAATTTCCCATTTCACTAAATTGTATCAAAATGTGTTTTTTATTTATTTTATCTGCTTTGGATTTGTTTGGATTCTTGAGTTTGGGTACTGAAGCATTTCAACAATTCTAAAAAACTCTCTGCCCTTTACCCTCAACTATTACCTCTGTTTTATCTTTCCACCTCTTCTTGGTCTCCAATTTTAGATAAATGTCCTTCATATTTTTCATCTTGGTTTGTGTTATACTCTGGATAATTTTTTCAGATCTGTCATTCAGTTTACCAAGTTTTTCTCCTGGTAGATGCATTTTGGGTTAAAAATATCCTTGAAATTTTTTATTCTGATTATATGTTTTATTCTAGAATTTCATTTTGTTCTGTTTTTGAAATTAGTCATTTGTATAGTTATTTATCTCTGGTATATACTTTCAAACTTAGTTTTTATTTCTTATAAGACAGTCACCATATTTTGTAATTGTGTCTGATATTTCATTGTCCTTGAAGTCTTTGAGTCTGTTTCCGCTGGTTCTTGCTCATGGTGTCTTATTTAGTTATTTTTTACTGTGGGCAGCTCAATTGCCTTAGGATTTATTGTGGAAAATCACTGAGGACTGGCACGATGATGGGTTCTTGCAAAGACTTGCATTTGCTTCTGCCAGGTGGTCTTTGGGACGCCAACACTTGGGAACATTCTAAATTAAATTCTCAGCTTGAGGTTTTTAGACCACCCATGTGCTGTATATTTAGGCTTCAAATGCATGTGAGAATTGGTTTGTGGTTATAAATTCTCAAAAGTTTTCTTTTCCTTGCATTCAGCACCTATGGTGGCATGAGTGGGTTTTCATGTTCAGCCTATGTCTGGGGAAGGCAACTTTCCCAGTTCACGTTTACATTAATGATATTGCCATTTGGATCTGAGCTCTCTGACAGGGTGAAGATCTCTACTAGCCTCCTCAACATGGGTGGAACTGTGACTTTTTCTTTTTGAGCTATGGAAGACCATAAAAACCAAAGCTCATGTTAATGCCGTTAAAAATAATTCCTCAAGGTAAAATCCAGCTGCAGTAGTCCACTTAACTCTCAATCTTTAGAATTTCTTTGTCTCTTACCAACTCATTGATCCTTTGGAGAGGAATTGGTTTTATATCTTAATCAGGAAGTTCAGTTGTTTTTTCAATACCGGAAACGAAAGCTGCATTGATTTTCTTTGAAGTTCTTCTATTTTCCTGGTGGGCTATTTCATAGCTAAAGAATCCTATCATCTTACCCAACTTCATGTGACAACAGAGACAGAGACTGAAGTATTGTAGCTGCCAGCCAAGGAATACCACGGATTGCCAGCAAACCACCGGAGGCTAGGAATGAGCAAGGCAGGAGTCTAAACTCTGTCTCAGTGCAGAAAGCAAAGGGAATATGGTGCAGGATGCAGCTGACAGAGGCAGAAAGGCAGGGGGCAGATTTCAGATGGAGCATAGCCCTGTTGACACCTTGACTTCAGACTTCTATTCCTCAAAACCATGAGACAAATTTCTATTGTTTTAAGCCACCCAATTTGTGGTACTTTGATACCACAGCTTTAGGAAACTAATACAGCCCCCATTTGAAATAATCCATTTATAGTGATAGGAACATTAGCCTAGGTGATCCTTTAGGGACATGAGGGTTGCACTGAGAGAGAGGGAAAAAGAAGAGGAAAAGCCTTCAGTGGTGTTCTTCCTAGTGTTGAATCTGTTCTGCTGTCAGGAATGACCAGAATGCTTGTGCTTTGTTATTTATAGATGTTTCACAAACTGGTATTTGAAACACCTTCTGATAAAGACTTAGAACCAATTTGTTACATACCTGTAGGAAGCAGCACTATCCGTGTGTATACCTAAGGGCATTGGTTACATACCTGTAGGAAGCAGCACTATCCATGTGTATACCTAAGAGCATTGGTTACATACCTGTAGGAAGCAGCACTGTCCCTTTTTATACCTAATACCATAGAGCATTATTCAACTAGGAAACGAGCTGACATGATGTTGCTTCTTTCCAATTACTATTTGAAGTAAAAATTAATGTCAGCCTAACTCTGGCAACTAGAAGCCAAAACAAGCCAGTCAGAATAGGACGGTTCTCATGAGGACAACTTGGAACCACTATATGATTTTCTAATCCTGGATTTCATGAAAGATCCAGGGGAAACAATATGTCCTTGAACCTACTTATATAAAGATACTCCTTGATTTGCATCACATCCCAATAAACCCATCACAAGTTGAAAATACAGGTTGAAATTTGTTTAATATACCTAATCATCTAATCTACCAAACATCATGGCTTAGCAACACAGTGTACTCTACAGTATCAGTTGTTTGTCCCGTGTTCTCATTGTTGACTGGGAGCTGCAGCTGCTGATGCTGCCTAGTACGCTAAGAGAGTATTATAGCACATATTCCTAGCCCAGGAAAAGATTAAGATTCAAAATCTGAAGAACCATTTCCATGGAAGGCATATCACTTTCACACCATTGTAAACTTTTAAAATTGTAAGTTGAGGGATTGGGGTTACTCAGTGGTAGAGTGTTTGCCCAGCATGTGTGAGGCCCTGGGTCAGGTCCCCAGCACTGGAAAACTAAATTTTTAAGTTGAACCATCATATAGCGGAGCCCCCCTGTAGTTAAGATACAGCATTGTTAGCATAGTCATGCACCAATTCTTAACTATTACAACAAATGCTGTCCTGAGTATCCTTGTCTATGTAAATAATGCATATGTTAGGTGTTTCTCTAAGGTATTTACCCACTAGTAGAATTGCTGGATTATATATGAGATATATTTTCAACGAGGGGCCACAGATAGGTAGTTCCATAAGATTGTAATGGAGCTAAAGCTTTCCTATTGCCAAGTAACATCACGGCCATCACAATGTCAGTGCAATGCATTACTCACAAGTATGTGGGGACATTGGGGTAAACAAACCCACTGAGCTGCCAGTCTTATAAAAATTCAGCAATATAATTATGTACAGAGCATAATATCTGATATTGACAATAAGATGACTGTTACTGGTCAATGCACTTACTATACTATACTATACTTTTATCATCAGAGTGTATGTCTTCTATTTACTTATAAAGAATGGAATGTTTACTGTAAAATATCATGCTCTTTGGCTGGCAGCAGCCACATACACTTCCTGTTTATCACATATCTTGACTGTACCATTTTCTCTTGGGCTTGATTTAATTGTGTGCTGTTTTCTTCATCATGTCCCCTAAGCATATAAAATCCCCTGCTAAGGTTGCCAGTGCGGCACTTAGTGGAGGGGTTGACCTGGAGACAAAACTAAAAGTGATTAAGGCCTACAAAGGTGGAAATCAGTGATGGGCACTGCTCGCCAGTCAGGCATGTCTGATGCACCATAGCTACAATCATCAAGAACTCCGTGATGCTACCACAAGGACAAAACCACCCCAGAACTCATTTCTCGGGGTGTATCCCCATCGCTAAGCATTGCATGACTGTGCTTCCCAGAGACCTAAATTAATTTGGGAGTTAATTAGGCACAGGTGAAGAAGAGATGAGATCACAAAGAACACTCCAGACAAAGAGAACAGCATGTACAAAGGCTTGGAGGAGAGGCGAAGCGTGGTACCCTCAAGAATGGAAGGAAGGCCAGGCATCCCGAGTGGAGAAAGCGAAGGGAATGTGGTGCAGGATGCGACTGAACGAGGCAGTGAGCGGCCAAATGCACGAGGCTTTGCAGCTCTCAACAAGGGGGAGACATGGAAGTGTTTTAAATTTTTTCATTGGAAAGCTGCACAGCAGAGGAAACCCAAGATAGAGATGCAAGTCTGCAAGCAATCTGAGTATTGGTTGATATTGATACAGAGGTCTCTCCTCCATAAAGCACACCGAGTGGGAAGACGGGAGGCTGTGGGGCCAGGCTTGCTGACATGTAAGTTATTTGTTACTTCAAATAGGAAAGTTGAGGCTCAGAGACCCTCAATAACTTGATCAACTCTATTATCATACCTCTTCCCACATCCTCCCGGGTTCTCCTCCATGCGAGGAGAGTTCTGTTAAAAGATGGTTCTGCCAGGTTAACATTAGGCTCTAAAGTTTTCCATGGGAGAAAAGAAACCCAGCTCTTTTAATAAGCAGTGAAAGCCAAATGGTATGCAAAGCACAGTAAACCCCTTTCCTCAAAAAATGGAAAGAAATCACCACAATGCGGGCATCCATATCCTAAGTAGCTCTTTCTATTGCTGACTTTGAAAAGACAAGGCCAGCGACTGAAAAGAATTGCCAACAGTTTGAGATGTTCTGCGAAGAGCAGGTAGCTCACACACACAGGAACTGCACGCGATGCTCACCCAAGGCATGAGCTTATCAGCGAATGAATCGCCCTTTAGACACCTGAAAGCACTTTGCACCAGAATATTGTGAAACATACTCTGAGTGAAAAGTTGGGATAATTTTTTTTTTTTTTTGCAGTACCGGGGATTGAACGCAGGGGCATTCTACCTCCGCGCTACACCCCTGGCCCTATTTTTTTATACTTTATTTTTGAAACCAGGTCTCACGAAGTTGCGGAGGGCCTCACTAAGTAGAGAGAGAGAGAGAGAGAGAGAGAAAGAGCTGAGGCTGGCCGCAAACCCGGATCCTCTGGTCTTCGCCTTCCAAAGTACTGGGATTACAAGTGTGCGCCACCACGCCCGGCTGAAAAGTCAGGATAATTTAATGTGCTGATTAATAATACTTGAATTTAATGAGAAAGAAGTTAAAATATCCAAATTCACTTTTTATTTTGTGCTACCTTGAAAACTCAGCAAATCATGCAGATAGGTACAATTATTTTAATCAATATTGTATTTTTGATGACATTTTCCCATTACCTTAACTGCATGCTTTATCTTGCCTCTTAACATTTCTTCATACCTGGAAGTAGTGGTGTTTCTAGAACTTTCAGTGGGCACTTCCATTCCCTGGGAAGCATTTGTTTACCGAGTCTTTTAGTAAAATCTCCATGAGCACTGTCCGCAATCCAGTTCCCACAGTCCATTTCTGATCTACCATATGGTAAAAAAGAGTTCACTGAGCCCACACTGTAATACCCATTCATTCCTGATTATGCTGCGCTTGGGCTTTGTCCCCAGTGCTGCATTTAAACAGCATTTTTGAATGCTGTTTATTTTGAAACCGGGTCTCACGAAGTTGCAGAGGGCCTCACTAGGTAGAGAGAGAGAGAGAGACAGGGAGAGGGAGAGAGAGAGAGAGAGAGACAGGGAGAGAGAGAGAGCTGAGGCTGTCCGCCAACCCGGATCCTCCAGTTTCCGCCTCCCAAAGTACTGGGATTACAAGCATGCGCCACCATGCCTGGCTTTTTTTTTTTCTGAAGGTGGTGGCTCACATATGTAAGCCCAGTACTTGGGAGGCTGAGACAGGAGGATCACAGGTTCCAGGCCAGCCTTAACTTAGCGAGACCCTCAGCAACTTAGCCAGACCCTGTTTCAAAATAAAAACTAAAAAGGTCTGGGGTATAACTCGGAGGTAGAATGCCCCTGGGTTCAATCGTCAATACTAAAATAAATAATAAATAAACAACATTTTTTTTCAAGTACATGAACGGCCCAGTGGTCTCCATGTTGCTAAATCCAATAGTCAACTCTTAGTGCTCATCACATTGAACATATGAGTGGCATTTGTCACAGTAAGCATACCCTGTAGCCATGAAATGCTTTCTCACCTGACTTCCAAGATGTCACACACGTGCCTTCCCTTCACCCTCCCGCACCCTTCACTGGCCTTCTCCCTGTCTTGGGGTCTTCCTCATTAACCTGCCTTCTGAAAGTTGACATGCTTTAGTGTGTGAGCTTAGACTTCTCTCCTCTGCCTTCATTCACCCCCTTGTGATTCCATATAGCCTCACAGCTTTAGAGCCCACCTAAGTGGACAGCTCCCAGGTGTATATTTCCAGCCCAGATGTGACTCTAGAATTTGACTCATGTGTTCAACTACCTAGTTACATCCAAAACACGACAATTCTTAGTAGTTTAAAATGAGTTTTTTAAATGTAATAAAGGATTAAAAATTAAAGGGCAAGAAAGATACTGCCCAGAAAGAAGGACCAAAAAAAATCAATGATAGAAAATGTGAAAAAAAGAATAAGGAATTTGGGGATCCATTTAATAAATGCAATATTGTTATACTACTAGAAATTCTAGAAAGACAGACAAGAATGAACAGAATGGCATTTCAAAAAATTAAATAAAAACAATATCTTTTCATAATAAAAATCATAGGTCTGTATAAAAAGTCTCTCTGAATGTACAACAGAATTCATTTAAAAATGAAAATCATCATGAAATATTAGATCTCTGGAGATAAAAAGGACATCCTACATTTCCAGACAGAGAAACAGGGTGACTCATGAGGAAGTAGTCATTAGAACGGCATATGGTGTTGAGCTTTTCAAAATAGCAATACTGTAAGCTAGAAAATAATTCATTCAACGATGATTTATTGAGTGCCTACTCTGCACCAGGCATATGCAGGTGCTGAAATAAGGGGATGCCTTTGAAATTCTGAGAGAAAATCATTTCCAACCTAAAATAAGATGCTCAAGCAGACTAAAGTATAAAAGAAAGCCACAACTGTGATTCTTATGAACGCTTGCTGAAGAAGCTACTAGAACATGTGGGACACCTATATGAAGTTTGTGAACCAAAGAGGAATTCAGCTTCAGGGGAGACCAGATGCAGATTAAAGGGCAGAACTGCCAGAGAGATTGGAAGAGATATCACAGGACAAAATTAGTGGAGCTCCAGGAGAGACCATGGGAATGAGGGAGAGTGGAATTTATTAATTACCTGTTGTGTTTATTTTGAGAAAGAACTTCAGAATTCTACTAATTCTGAAAATCCAAATTAATAGTGTTGGGTTAGTGCTCTTGGGAGTGAGATGTGGGGTGAGGTGCTCTTGTTGTTTAAGCTGTATAGTAATATGTGGTTCTTTAAACGATTATTCTTTAAAGTATTCTTTATTACTTAATGAAAATAATGAGGACACACTTTTTTTTTTTTGCGGTACCAGGGATTGAACCCAGGTGCGTTCTACCTCCACGCTACACCCCGGCCCTATTTTTTTATACTTTATTTTGAAACTGGGTCTCACGAAGTTGCGGAGGGCCTCACTAAGTAGAGAGAGAGAGAGAGCTGAGGCTGGCCGTGAACCCGGATCATGAGGACACATTTTAAAAGAACCAAATTAGAACAAAAATACCTCATTGAAGACAAAAATAAGATAGTATTTTTTCTTTCTTTCTTTAAACCTTGCTTAATTTAAAAAAGATGAACTTATTGCTTTGCTTTCAAGTCAGCATAGTGTTTTGTTTTCCAACAGGATTACTACCTCTCTTTTAAGATATTTTGAAGAGATGAACATCAGTTTCTACACACAGAAAGCCACATCTTTAAGGTAAGGGCTGAAACCACGTTTATAGCCTCCATAAACCATTGCTTCATGCTTTTCAGTCTGTGTTTTCTTAATAATGAAGATAATGCTTTCTTTATCAAACAAACCAAACTGACTACAAATTATTCCTATCTACCCCTGAGTTCACAGAGTACTACAGTCCATCTGGAACCATGTCAGAAGGGAGCTCTATGTAGACTTACTAAGACCATGTGAATTATAGACAGGACAATGTTTCCACCTTGCTCCAGCCATAAATCTGGTTGATCCCTTTCCTAGACTTTGATATGGATGGTGTCCAACTGACTGACTACCAGATACCCAGGGAATTTTTGTGTTTACTCCTCACTAATTAAAATTCAATGTAAATAATAAAAAAAATAGTGGAAATAGGCTGCTTACACTAATTTAGTTAAAGTTAAAATGCTACTGCTGGAGTACAAATGTCCCAGTGTACCTATGGTGAGAATTTAATGTCTGTAGCATCAACGTGGTGGTAAGAACATAAAAAGTTGGAAGTATTAATGTGTTTAGAGTCTGAATAATCTTTTCACCCCCAAGTAACCTGAATTCAAAGACAGTTAACCACAAAAGTGAAAATATCTTGGGTGGTCTAACTCCAGATATTTGTTCCTAGTATATTTGGCCAAAGCACAAAACCACGAAGGATCCTGGCATGATGAATAGTCTTCCTAGAAGATTCTAGAGGTTAGGTAAGTTGCTAATCAGACACAGGTGGAAGAATTGTGGCAAGAAGCTTGTGGAGAGTTTTACCAAGTGCCAGGTCATAACTGCCCTTTCTCACTGGTGAGAGGTTATTAATAGAAGCCAGCCTCTTATAAAAACCTTATTTTTCCCTGATTCCTTCTGAATCATGTACATTATATATGAACCACACCAGGAAGATTCCTAAAGTTGGAGAGAGGAAAGCAGACCAGCGAGGCACCTCAGGACTCAAAGAATGATATCCCAGATGGGGAGCTGAAGAAGATGGCAACTGAAAACATATACCAAGGGGCACAGAAGATAAAAAGCCTCAAGGGAAGTGTCTACGTTCTAGTTACTAGGCCAGGAAATAGGAAATAGGTAGTCTAGCAAGGCAGACCAAACACCAAAGGAAAGAAATGAAGGAAGGGAGGTAGGGAGGGGGGAAGGAAGGAAGGAAGGAAGGAAGGAAGCAAGCAAAGAAGGAAGGAAGGAAGGAAGCAAGGAAGGAAGGAAGGGAGGGAGGGAGGGAGGGAGGGAGGGAGGAAGGAAGGAAGGAAGGAAGGAAGGAAGGAAATGTGGTCCCATCAGTCCCTCACCAAGCTATAATGAGTTGTCCCTTTCTCCTTTTCCCCTCCCACCCTTGCCAGGGGAGTGTCAGAGAAAGCTAAGTAAGAAGTTGGAGCTTTCAACCTCCCCTACCCCCCAGCTATAATAAAACCACATCCCCACCCAGTGAGTTGCAGCCAAGCAGGATGTAGTGGAAGTGACCCCCAAGAGGTACTCCCACTCCACCCAGCTTGGAAGGTGTTGGTGGAAGCCAACTGGGAGTCCTAAATCCCATTCCTGCCCAGTAGTCCTGAGTCCTCCTCCCTGCTCAGGTATTGCCTGAAGCCAATTGGAAGCTGATTTCTCCTCCACGTGGCAGTAATGAGACAGGCCCTCCACTTCACCACCCTGCTGGAACCATGTCAGAAAATCCAGGTAAAACAGAAGGTTTAAACAAATCCAGAGCAGTGCAGCATTACACCTGAAATATGTAAGTTTCAGGAAGCAGAAACATAATCTGGATGAAAAAAATAAAAAGCAATCAAAATGTATGCACCAAATAACAGAGCTAAGAAAAATATGAAGCAGAAAGTGATAGAACTGAAAGGAGATATAGACAAATCCACAAGTATAGTTGGAGACTTCAACACCATTCTCTTAATAATTGATAGGACACCTAGACAGAAAATCAGCAAGAATGTATAGAACTCAATAATGCCCTCATCTAATGAGATCTAAGTAACACTTATAGACCCTACCACTCAACAACGGCTGAATACACACTCTTTTCAAGTGTCCACAGGACAGGTACCAAGAAGGTTTATTCATAAAATAAACCTCAACAAATTTAAATGAGTTGAAAACATATAAAGTACATCTCTGACCATAATGGTATCAAATTGGAAATGAATTAGCAGAAAGATAATGGGAATATCTACAAACTCTTAGAAACTGAACAACATACTTCTAAATAACCTATGATTCAAAAAGGGAGTCTCAAAAGAAATGTTAGAAATAGACTGAACTTGATGAAAATAAAATATATATCAAAATTAGTGGGATACAATAAAAGTAGTGCTGGATGGAAATTTATAGTATTTAATTGCATACATTAGAAAACAGAACAAGTCTCAAATTGATAATAATGACACCACACAGAAAATTCAAAGATATCTCCAAAACATGGGTGTAAAACCTAACACAACACGTACAGGATTTATACTGAAAATTACAAAATGTTCATAAAAGAAATAAAAGATGCAAATAAATGGAGAGATGCACATGGATAGGAAATTCAACACAGTAAAGATGTCAATTCTTCACAAATTAATATGTAGGCTCTATGTGCTTCCTATCGAAATCTAAGTAGCTGGGCATGGTAGCACACACTTGTAATCCCAATACTTGGAAGGTTGAGACTGGTTCTGCAAAAGACCTTTTTAAGAGAGTGAAAAAAAGCAACGCTTGTAATCCCAGTACTTGGGAGGCTGAGACAGAAGGATCACAGGTTCACGGCCAGCCTCAGCAACTTGTGAGGCCCTCCACAACTTAGTGAGACCACATTTCAAAATAAAGAATAAAACAGGGCTGAGGGTATAGCTCAGAGGCAGAATGCCTCTGGGTTCCATCCCCAGTACCACAAAAAAAAAGTGGGTTAAAAAAAAAAACTAGCTACAGACTGATAGCCAACAAAGGACTAGTATCTATAATACATAAAGAACTCTGAAAACTTAACAGTAAAAATACAAAAATTACAATTTAAAGATGTACAAGAGACTTTGCTATGACGGGAATATGGCTGGTGTTCCCTAAGTATCCATTATGATTGAAGGCATGCTTCCCAGGGTGGCACTGTGGGGACATGGGGCTGAGTGGGCGGTCCTTAGGTCATTGAAGGTGTGCCCTCCAAATGTGTTCTGGGACCCAGTCTTTCTCTATCCCTGGCTGGAGATGTGATGGCTTACTCTGACATATGCTCCTGTTACTACCATGGGTACTCACCAGAACTGAGCCACACAAGTACAGTGCTCTTGAACGTCCAAAACCGTGAGCTAACCAAACCTCTTCATCACAAGTAGCCTGTGTCAGATGTTTCATTGTAGTAATGCAAAGCTAATATAAAATTTTTCACTGAAGAAGATATGCAGATGACAAAAAAGCGCATGAATACTCATTGTGATCAATACGTGACACTCAACATCATCAGCCATTAGGAAAATGTAAACTAAAACCACAATAAGATATCATGATACACTATCAAAATGGCTGAAAATTATATACATAGGGACACCACCATATGATAGAGAGGATGAGGAAAGATTGGTGGTAAAAATATAAAATTGTGCAACCATTCTGGAAAACAGTCTTGACAATTGCCAAAATAAACTCAAAACTAGCATATGATGAAGAAATTATACTCTGGCCATTATATCCCAGAGGAAGAAAAACTTACGTTCATACAAACTTATATCCAAGTCTGTTTGTTTATTTACTTATTTATTTGGTTGTTTGTTTTGCCAGTGTTGGGAATTGAAACCAAGGCCTTGGACATACTAGGCAAGTGCTCTACCACTGAGCCACCCCCAGCTCCCACAGATCTTTATTGCAGCCTATTCATAATAGAGAAAAACCGGGAATATTCCAGATTCTTTAATGGGAAAGTGGTTAAACAAACTGTGGTACATAATACCCTCAGCAGTAAAAAGCAACGAGTCATTGGCACACACAACAACCTGGAGGAATCTCCAGAGAAATACACTAAGTGAAAAAAGCCAATTCCAAATGGATAAATGCTGCATAATACTCTTACTAGACATCCTTTCGGTCAAAATATTCTAGAAATAGAAAACATGTTAGACATTTTAAAGTGATAAAGAGGGTTAGGTGCAGGAGGGAGGGAGTGTGGTTAGAAAAAAAGGCAATGGGAAGGAAGCTTGTGGTAAAGGAAAGGTTCCCTGTCTCCACAGTGTCCCTGTAATCTCCTGGGATACTACACTGTAGTTTTCCAAGATGTTATCACTGGCAATAACTGAGTAAGGGTTTATCAGGATCTCTTTGTTTTATTTCTTTACCTGCATAAGAATCCATAATCATCTAGGCATTAAAAGTTCAGTTTAAAAAAACAAAAAGAGCTGCCTCCCCGACATACTAAAACAAAGAAACTGAACAAACCCAAATAAAATTCCAACGTGATGAGACACTGAGGTTTTCTTTCCCGTTTCTGCATTTCATCTCTCCTCCACAGTCCTCACCTTGCCCACATTTAGAAATGATTTTAGGTAATATGCGGTACGCATGTTTAGTGCTGTGTGCATCACTAAACAACTTCCACTTAAATTATCTTCCTCTCCAGCTATTTCTGCCATGCCATTTCTGCCTTCCAAAATATCGATCATTTCATCAGCTTGAAATTCGTTAGTACTTTCAACCTCATCCCCTCCCACGTCAACCTTCCCTCTGGTACCTTTACCTTTGTCTAGTAAACCAACTTTTCCAAACTCTGTTTTTTTTTTTTTTTTTTTTTTGCTATACCGGGGATTGAACGCAGGGGCGTTCTACCTCCGCGCTACACCCCCGGCCCTATTTTTTATACTTTATTTTGAAACTGGGTCTCATGAAGTTGCGGAGGGCCTCACTAAGTAGAGAGAGAGAGAGAGAGACAGGGAGAGAGAGAGAGAGAGAGAGAGAGAGCTGAGGCTGGCCGCGAACCTGGATCCTCCGGTCTCTGCCTCCCAAAGTACTGGGATTACAAGCGTGCGCCACCATGCCCGGCTCTGTTTTTTAACTTTTAACCACAGGGTGTGTTATCTGTTGTTCCTTGTGATTGAAATGTCTTTCTCATCCTCTGAGTTTTCATCTCCTTTCTTAGATTTTTCTATTTGAAGCATTTACAAAATTACAAATTAATACATATATAATATTTATTCTACAAGATTCAAGGAATATAGAAGTACTTAGAAAAAAATTATAGCCAGGCGTGGTGGCGCACGCTTGTAATCCCAGTACTTGGGAGGCTGAGATGGGAGAATCCAGGTTTGTGACCAGCCTCAGCTACTTAGTGAGGCCCTCCACAACTTAGTGAGACTCTGTTTCAAAATAAAAAATAATTAAAAAAATAGGGCTGGGGGTGTAGTTCGGAGGTAGAATGCCCCTAGATTCAATCCTCAGTACCGCAAAAAAAGAAAAAATTATATCAGTTACTTTATGCATATTTCTAAATGTAAGAATGAACTTGCCATTATACATGAAAAATACTGTTGTGATTTTTTTCTTTACTTTTTAATTTTTTATTTGCTAAGGGGGATTGAATTCCAGCATTCTACCTCTGAGCTACACCTTCTGCCCTTTTTATTTTTTATTTTGAAACAGGGCCTCATGAACTTGCTGAGGGTCTCACTAAGTTGCTGAGGCTGGCCTCGAACCTACAATCCCCCTGTCTCAGCCTCCCAAGTACTAGGATTACAGGTGTGTGCCACTATACCTGGTTTACTGTTATGATTTTGATAGTTATACTGAATTTGATTATTTTTTCAAAAAATAGCATCTCTATGATTTGAGTCTTCTCATAGATTATAATAGGCCCCTTTATTCGTTAGATATTTATATGGGACTTCCTTAGCAGCAGTTCATAATTTTCTATGGCTCTGTATAATTCCTTTATATTTATGTCTAAGGCATTGTGATTTTGTGTGCATTAGACATTCTTTTAGAGTAATATTTTCTAATTCATTATCACTGATACATAGGAAAATCACCAATTTTCATGTATTGGTCTTTTATTCAATTCCTTTCAGAATCTTCTGAACTTTAATTCCAGTAGTCTGCTGGGCATAGTGGCACACACTTGTAATTCCAGTACTTGGGACACTGAGACAGAAGGCTCACAGGTTCAAGGCCAGCCTCAGCAATGTAGCGAGATCCTTAGTGACTTAGTGAGACTCTTGTTTAAAAAAGGCTGGGGGTGTAACTCACAGGTAAAATGCCCCTGGATTCAATCCCCAACACCCACCAATAGTAAATCCCAGTAATTTTTCAGTTATTGTTCTTGTATTGTCTAGATATAAAACTATACTATTTATAAATAATATTAGTGTTGTTTTTCCATTTCAAATATATATATATATATATCCTATGTTTATATAAACATATATGAATATATTATATACACACATATCAAATATATACACACTTTTTGTGTGTATGGTACTGGGGATTGAACCCAGGGGCATTCTACCCCTGAGCTACACCCTCAACCCTATTTTTTATTTTGAAACAGGGTCTCACTAAATTACTGAGGGTCTCACTAAATTGCTGAGGCTGGCCTTGAACCTGCAATCCTCCTGTCTCAGCCTCCCAGTACTGGGATTACAGGCGTGGGCCACCCTGTCCAGCTTATATATTCTTTTTTATGACATGTAATTTGCATTTTTCTTGACTCATATCACTGAGTACCTCCAGTACTGTATTAGATTTTTATGTCAATGGTGAGTAATCTTAGAGTTTTATTTCATTGGACTTGACAGGAAAATGCATTGGTTTCGTTCATGACATTTTAATATTGCTTATTTGATTAAATTCAACAATTAATTTTACTCATTCCTTCCATTTTTGTTGTACATTTTTATTTTTCAGCTTTCTAAATTTCATCCTCAGTTTATTTTATCATATTTTTTGTTATCTAATATATAGATCCATGTATTATTCAGGCATCTTATATAAGGACTATATGTTGAAAAATTTTAATTGAGATTGGGTTATATTATATTGATTGTTCTCATTAACGAGGTTATAAAACACATCAAGTTTTGAGAAACAGGACACCCTGGATAAACTCTGACACTGGAAAGCAAGAGAATACCCATTACGTTTCACTAAGTCATAAATCTAAGGTCATGATGAGCTTCCCAGATCCTGGGGGTCTCCAGGGAGTAAAGGAACAGCTTTAGGGTTAGGAATCACTGTCCTTCGGTGAGGACAAAACAAAAACAAAAACACAAAACAAAACAAATGTTCTATTTCCATTTGGGATCCTTGTTATAATTGCCCTACACCCAAACTGACTGCATTTCTATGTTTATCCTCCTTTTTTTTTCTTCTTCTTTTTGTTTGCCTTTAATTTCTGAGTAGGAAATACACGAATATGGCTCAAAGTTCAAATGATACAAAAAAGTAGACAGGGAGAAGCCTCCCTTCTACATGCACCCCTAGGCCTCACCATTCTTCCTATGTATTCTGTGCATATGGAAGCAACATACTTGTCTTTTAGTCGTAGTTTGAATGCCAGAAAATTCTTTAGGAATCCTCAAAAACAAAAAATAACATTTTTTTGTTTACTAAAAAACACAACAGAATCAAAACAGGAGATCAAAGATGAAGATCCACATGTTGTCAAACCAGACTTTTAGCAACTCATTACTTAGAAAAAATATAAGCCTACAAATATTTTATTACTGCAATAAATAGAGCAGTTCCCTTAGCAATACAAAAATATTGGAAATGTTGGTCTCTCTGTTATCAAGCATGGAATATGGGCTGTAGATTTGCTCTGGTAATATCATAGAGGATGACATGCTATCCAGATTTTCAGTGGGATGTCCAGGGAGCTTAAGGTATGATTCTAGAGCCTCTTGTGAAATTATTGGTATAAAATTTCCCACTGGCAGTAACTGAATATGCAATATTTCTTCTCTCTACTCACCATAACTTTGCATGGGTTTTACTGATGATCTAACCAAGTAGCAATTATTTGTATCCATTTCAGGTAAAAGTAGTGCATTTTACAAATAAATCCTTCAAAGCCCTGAACAATAAAATCTAAGTGATTATGGGAGGTAAATCACAAGAATTCTAGAATGCTAAGTGACTGTTTATTAGACTTGGAAGCTGACTACAATGCATCCTAAGTACTATAAAGTGAATCCCGATTGTGAACTTGGTCTCCACCTTCTGTAGCATGTTTAGACAACGTTGGGAAGCCTAAACCTAGTTCTGTTTCTAAGAAAGATAGGGGGGCTTGGAACCTGGAAGACCAGAACAGGAAGGAGCTGGTAGAACCCCATATGCTCAAGGTAGGCTTTCTCCTCAACATCTAGCTGAGGAAGAGAGCTGTATAACAGAAGAGCTCTCCACGGCCAAGGTGCTAATGTATGTATACAGATAAAAGAAAGATCTCAAAGGCCAAAGAGGACACGGGGTAAGGCAGGCTCCTGCATGAGGTTGTTTCCAGACACCAGCCCTCTGCTTCCCCAGCAGCCTCCTTGTATAAGCTGGTTACTTCAGGACACACAGCAGAGTTTATAAATACTTTCCCCTGTTCCTGGGCCTGTTTACATATAAAATATAATGACAAACAGAGGGACACATGGACTCTGTTTCTCAGCATAATGTAAGCATAAAATGATGTGACTCTCCTAATTGCATTACAAGTGAGTCTTCTCTGGCCATTGACTTACATAGAATAATGCCTCTCACTATGAAATGCCAATAAATATGCAATTCATGAGCAGTCTCGCTAAAAAGTCTGGTGAGAACCATGCATCCTCTTACTGATGGGGGCCAGGAAACTGCAAAGACAATAAACTTTGGCGTCTGCTCCAGGCTAACTGGCGGTGGCCAAGGCGTACTGTTCACGTGTCACTTGGGTCTCTGCCAGGTCATTAGTCATGACGCATTCCGCCCCAGTGGCACATTAAAATGGAGCGGGCTCAGAGGGAGGAGAAAACGCCAGTTTATGTTCAGTTAGGTAAAAAATTTTAGCCTTTTCCCTTCCCGGGAATGTTATACTTAAAAATTGAAGTCTTTGTTAGCCAACTTTCAAAGTCACTTTTCCTGTAAAAGTACACAGCAGTTATTAACAACTACTGAAAAAAAGCGATCTATTAAAAAAGGTGCTTGCTAAAGAAAGAGGAAGGTTAACACAGCAAAAAGGGCAAATGTCATTAGTAGAATAATTAAACACACCCCCTCAAATAATCAAGCTCACCTAGTTTTTCCTATTCATCTCTGTATCTTCAAGAGCCTTCCCCACTAGTTTCTCTACCAATTAGCACTGTCACATCAGCTGGGATTGCAATTTTAAGGACACTATCTGTAAATACCAAACCACAGAGATTAATAGCATCTCTACCCCAGACACAATAATAAAAAACAGCTGACCATTTTTGTAAAAACTCCACTTAGTTTGATCTCTAAACAATGGCTGGACTCGCCTAACAATTGAGTCAGCTAAGTCCAGCTAGCTACAATGCTAAAAGCATTAGACTGAACCTATAAATCAACGGCATGTATACTGGTCATTCCAATTACTGCTTAATCAGTAAGTAAAATCAACATGCAAATATAAATCTACAAATATTACTTGGTATGATTTTTTTGCTATGGTAAAAGGAAATTTTCAGCCACAGATGACAGACATACATTCCAAGCTATGTTAAATAGCCTAAATAATTTTTGCTAACATAACTCAAAATTCAGGAGTGTAGTAACTTCAACTGCAGCCAATTCCAGGGACTGAGACAATGTCTCAATATAGTGTCTAGATGGTCACATCATTTCCTGATGTTTTATGTCATTATTGTAATTTTCAAGACCACAGAAAAAGAGGCACCCCTTGGCACTCACAGAACACAACTTGAAAAGTATTCTTAATGTCTGCTTTGAGCTACATCCTCATCTTAAAACAAATCATCTTTGACCCAGGGGTGGCATTCTCAGGTGGTGCAGCCTCAGTCACGTGCCCACCCTTTGCCTGGGTGAGAGGAGTATATGGAGCACGTGCCGAACTCACTCAGCCATCCTGGGTTGCTCTCTGCTACCTGAAAGCAATATTTTACCATTACTGCATGTTCTCACTGCTATGACTTTAGAAAGACCAGTTTGGACAAAAGATTGTCTTTTTCTTAGAGAACCAAGGAGACCTGTCTAAAAGTTTTTGGTTCCAAAATAAAGTTATTGTGGCATAGATAGGTAAGGAGCCAGGAACTAGAGCAGATGACAGGATCAGAAAGAAACAGAGGATAAGGATAGTTCAATCCCATTCTCCTCCCAAACTCTGCCTCCCTAGCATCTCTTGCTTGACAATGGAAAGGATTATTCCCATCATAAAGAGCTCTTAACCAGCACATAGACTGGCACAAGGAGGACATGGGCAAGGAGACTGGCTGCTCCACCATGTCCACATGGATTTAAGGTTTGCTCTTACCAAATATAAGTGAGAATAATGCCGGACCTGCCAAGACATACTGTTAAGAAAAAACAATTTGATTTGCTTTCCAAACAACTGCGAGTACTAAAAGCCTTACGCACATAGCAGAATGTGATCTTCTGATGAGTACTGTTTCAGCTCAGCCTAGATCCTGAAGATGTTTACTTTGTTCTTCAAGATTTCATTTTTATATAATGAATGTCAGTATCAGTAAGGGGCCTCAAAACAGAAATAATACATGAAGAGAAAATATCCATATAATTGCATGTCATATTTTTATAGACAAATACTTAGCTGAAAGGAGAGAAAGAGATTGGAAGGAAGGGGTGGGGATGGGAGGAAGAGAGGGAGGTTAAGAGAGAGAATCTAAACCTATATGTAAACAATATAAACAATCCTTCACTAAATATTTTTCACAACTTTGCAATTGAAATAAGATTGTTTAGATATCTTTATCTTAAAATTAGTAAGAATTAATCTGTAATGGAAGTTTAAAAATATGCCAACCATTTAATTCTAATAATATCAGAATCTACATCAAATATTTTCACAATATGAAGCAGATGTTTAATCCATGAAGCCAATCCATCTGGGATTTTAAATGTTATTTGAGTCACCAGAACCCCACTAGGTTTTTCTATTGAAGGCAACTTAAATATTGAGAATTGATATTTTTAAATGTAATATATAGAAAGGTTAAAAGGAAGGCATAGGACCAATTTTTGTATAATTCAGAAAATTTTATGCTCTCGCTACAGAAAGAAGGAAATTCACTTTCAGTTTTCCATTTTAAAATATATTATTTTTCTCCTCTTTTATTAATGAAACATTACAAGGCTTAGGTGATAAGCCAAAGAAATAATAGGCAGAAAAATAAAGTCTGAGTTTAGTGTTCTTAAAAAATAACATCAATTCCTGTGGAATACACTCTCATATAAACCATTTTCCCCACTTATTCCATCGCCCCCATTCAGCTCAGCTTTCTTCATCACTTTTCCCTTTAAGAATCCTAAATTTCAAGAAAATAAGTAACTGCATAAATTATTTCATGCACTAGCAAAAGCCCAAGTAAATATATTTTTGCACTTCTATTTCCTGACTTCAGAAAGAGATCTCCCAACATGTTTGCTTTCTTCATACTCTAGAATAAAGCTAGTATGGTGTGCATTTATTTTTTAGCATTGTCTTCTTCGAAATCTAAGCATTCATTTTAGAGAGACTTGAGTATATCTGTGTAAGAAGAACAAGAAGCAAACAACCATCATGTATGTAACAGGAATCATGCAGAATCAACTCCATCTTCAACTTAAGTAAATGGAACAACAGCAGAGCTTCAGCTAGTCAAACCATTTTGTATGGTAGCAATGAGGAAAAAATGTCTGAAAATAAAAAGGAAGAGGAAGCAATAAATGGAAGAGAATTAACTATAGAAACAAGTTTTTATAAGAAAAAGAAATGCATCAAATTTTTTTTTGGTCTTCATCGAATAAAACTTTATCACCTTCTACCACTCTGTTGGGTCAGGCCTCGTTTCTTTCACGTCTTGAGTTTATGAGATAGAACCAATTTGCTGAGTTGAATTTATGCCTGAGTTTGTAATCCTGTCTATTCATTCCTTTTTCATTTTGAATATCTATCTATTTATTTATTTATATATTTATTTATTTTTTGCGGTACCAGGGATTGAACGCAGGGACGTTCTACCTCCGCGCTACTACACCCCTGGCCCTATTTTTTATACTTTATTTTGAAACCGGGTCTCACAAAGTTGCAGAGGGCCTCACTAAGGAGAGAGAGAGAGAGAGAGAGAGAGAGAGAGATAGGGAGAGAGAGCGAGAGAGCTGAGGCTGGCCGCGAACCCGGATCTTCCAGTCTCCGCCTCCCAAAGTACTGGGATTACAAGCGTGCACCACCACGCCCAGCTCTATTTGCTTTTTTAGAGAATTTATACTTGGAAACCAAGAATTGAGTGCAGCATTTCCTAGGATGTGACATAAATGGGTGTGCGTGTGCACGCACGCGCGCACACACACATACAATGCATTGACTTAAAAACAGATATGAAGCCATCTAGCCACATGATGAGCTTCTAAATACCATGAATTTGGGTATTCCAGAGTAAATTAAATGCTTCCAATTCTACTTACTATAAATAAGCAAAAGAGTAAACCTACAGTGGAATGATTACGCAGATAGAACTATCTGTGTAAGGCCATAATTCCTCAATGAGTTCAATCAGACTTTCCATATTAAAAGCAAAACAAGATGTCCTTTTGTATTTGGGAGGAGGGGAAGCCAGCGAATTCAAATCTGCACTTAGGGATCTCTTGCTAACTCTGCACCATTTGTTCAGTTCCTGCCCTCTGTTAGCCTTGAGGAGAACTTTAGCAGTTCTAAGGGAAGTTTATTCAACTGCTTCTCATCACATCCACCCACGCAGATTTACATGCAAAGAGTTCAGGATGTCCAAAAAATAAGGAGGCTGAAAACAGAAAGGAAGAGAGAGAGAGAGCGGAAAAAGAGTGAGAAAAACATTTTCCAAATGTGTCCCTTCCCAACCCATTTGTAATAACTGCAGCCTGTTACTCGGGTCATTTTACTGAAATTATTAGCTGTTAGAAGTTTTGTCGTCATCATTGAAGTATGTTGAGCTCACCAGGACACCTCATGCTTTTCAAAGCAAAAGAGAAAGACAGGAAATGACTGCTATTCCATTTTTTTTAATTTCCTGAAACGTGATGATAAATTAAGGTGACTGTAGGTACAAGGGTCCCCAGTGTGACCATCTCTCAGAGCTCTCCCAGTGCACTGTGCGCTGCCCTCCGTGGAGGGGTTCTTACTGAGCATCCTCTGCTTCTATCTCTGCTCATATTTCATCCTAATCTTAAATCTGCTACGTCCTCTTTTCTATTTCCATGTTTTGAAGTGTTGAGGTATGTTAGGGTCAGTCTGAATCTATGTATTCAATTATTAAATAGGGGGGGGAACTTTAAACAAATAAAATTTAAGAGGAAATGCATAAAATTAGAAGATGCTGTAGCAGAGTCTTCTATCTTCATGATGCTTGCCTTTCCCATGGGCTTCCTTTGAGAGAAACCTCCACCTCCACAGTCCCAGTCAGAGGAAGCATTTCATAAAATCCCTTAGATAAAAGTGGTAGTGTTCTGACTGGGTACACGGATACCCTAGTGAGAATCACTGGGCCAAGGAGGCTGTAGGACAGAAGGGAAACTAATCCAAAGGCCGACAAGCAGCCTGAGAGGGAGCCTAACATTAGAGCTTCAGTCAACAGCTATCAAAGGGAATCCCTCTCAGGAATTAGAGATGACAGCCCAGAGAAACAGCCGGCGAGTAGGGTAATGCAAGTCTCGGGCAACAAACAGAAAAGATAGGCACGAGGTAAAGACGAAAGAACAGCTGATTCTTGTTAACTGCTAAGGCCAAAATGACAACAATACCAACAACTTGTTGAAAAGCAGCCTTGGGTCCCTCAATAACCTTTTATTTATTTATTTATTTATTTATTTATTTACTTACTTATTTATTTATTTGCAATACTAGGGATTGAACCCAGGGGCATTCTACCTCTGAGTTACACCCCCAGCTCTATTTTATTTTTTTTTATTTTGAAACAGGGTCTCACTAAATTGTGGAGGGCCTCACTAAGTAGCTGAGGCTGGCCACGAACCTGCCATCCTCCTGTCTCAGCCTCCCAAGTACTGGGATTACAAGCATGCGCCACCATGCCCGGCTTCAACCTTCTACTTCTCAAGCGACCTCCGATGCCAGTCCTCCTCTGAGTGTGAGCATTTTGCAGGTTCTGTGAGGCCTGGCCACCATGACAGGAATCTATTTTCCTCATTTCCATGTAAATGCGTGCAATCAAATTTCCCTTAATTGAAGTACTTCTAGTGGTTTCTGTTACTCCAACCAAAGAATCTAACACCAGGGGGCAGTAAAGATACTGTAAATTGAATGGGATTGTGTATATTGATGTAAAGTAAAATAGATGATTAAGAACACTGTCGACATAATGATGGAGGAATGAAAGATTTGTGAAATGTATTCAGGTATCTAACACTGCAGTTTCCTTTCACTTTTGCTCTTTATTGGATATTGTCCTTAACACCTCTTTCCTCTCGCTTCTCATAGGCACCAAAACATGATTCAATCTTCAAATGATGGCTCAAGTCCTTCTATCATACCTCAGATCCTTCCACTGCCGTGCTGTCCCAGTTCAAGACACTAGCTGAAGTGCTGAAATTGAAGACACTGACTTCAGTCTATGGAAACTGCCATCTAACCATGACCACATTTCAGTTGTGCTTTCCACATTCCGACACATTCACTTAAGTCTGTCCCGCGTTCAGAATTCTTCCATGTCATCTTGGTTCTTTTATGATAAGGGCAAAAGTCTCTTAGCATAATCTCCCAGACTCTAAAACCTGGACCCTATGTATCACTCCAGATTTTGGGTCCTTATTTCTGTTCCCCAATTGTAAATTCTTTTCTTTCCCTTGAGGTCGTTTTCCCATCCTACCATGTAAGCTGAAACGTTTCCTCCTACCCTATTGTCTCCCCTCCCAACTATTCATGGCTCAATTTTTATTTCGAATGACAACTTTAGAGTCCCTGTTCAAAATTCACTTCTTCTGAGACACTTCCCCAGACACTGCATTGCAGGTCAGATTCAGCCGTTTTGTGACGTCAGCCATCTCATATTATTCGTGCAAAGCACTTACTACATTCGTACCCATCCAGTCATCTGGGACTCCAAATCACTTAGTCTTATTGGGCTACCCTTTCTTTAATATCTACAGATATAATCTAGTTCTCAACATCCAACACTAGGAAAATTATTAGGTATATTCCCCTCCAAATCTCAAATAGGTTTGAGATGTTTGAATGCACAATATAGACATCTAATGTAATATTCTCAAAATTGATTTTGGAGCACCTGAGGACATGAATAATCTTTTCTTTCAAAATGAGTGATGTAATTTTGCAGACTTTTTGAAATTTGTAAGATTTGCAAAATTTATATTCTTTAAATTTATCATAATATCATGCATGCAAGAACGGGTCAAGAAGGAAGTAGGAAATCCAGGGAGAATTTTTCAAATGTTTGGAAATTTTGAAAGTGTTAGAGATCAATTTTCTATTTCTTATAGATACACAGTAAATATATGTATGTATAAAAAATTCCACCCTGATAACAGACAAACCTCATTTCCTCATTAAGACCTTAAATAAGAATTTTGAGACAGATTAAAATATCACTGGAGAAGAACAACCATTTGAGGGTTAAGTCAAGAAAGACAGGCTCTTTATAAGGCAAACAGAAGAATTATCTAATTAAAAGCACAGAGAGGTCTCTAGTTCTAAACAGGACTAAAACTGGTTCTCAACAAAAGCATCCAAAGAGAAGGCATGAGCCGGGCGTGGTGGCGCACTCTTGTAATCCCAGTACTTGGGAGGATCCCAGAACCCGGAGGATCCGGGTTCACGGCCAGCCTCAGCTACTTAGTGAGGCCCTCCGCAACTTCGTGAGACCCGGTTTCAAAATAAAGGATAAAAAATAGGGCCAGGGGTGTAGCTCGGAGGTAAAATGCCCCTGCGTTCAATCCCCGGTACTGCAAAAAAAAAAAAAAAAAAAAAACAAAGAGAAGGTGTCAACCTTCAGTGTAACAGACTCCAATTGAAAGTTGGTTCCATGACAGTGACAACTTAGAAAGAGGGACCTTTTCATAAACAGTTGAAGCAATTCTAGCACAATGATAATGGACTACCAGCGGGAAAATAAATGTCGTATGCATTAATGCAGGAAAAACATTCAAATATTTAACAAAAATTGATTATGCTAAGATGATGGCATCAGAAAGTATCTAAAGATTGTTTCTATAATTACATCATGCTTTGGGAAAATAAGTTCATATTGGAATGACAAGATCCTCTTCCATTATTCTTTTTGATGTGCTGTAGGATTTCTGGTTGGTTAATTTTCCTCTTGAGTATCTCCTAGCATCTCATGTTCTTGGAAGTCAGATTCATTCTCTCTCTCTCTCTCTCTCTCTCTCTCTCTCCCCTATACTATTTTTCAATATTTCCAACAAAATTCAAAACTTCTCCTACTTTAATACATCAGTAAATTTATTTCTATTTTTCAGTATATCTAGTTTATCTCAGCCATGTCATGTGGATCTTCTCTTTGACACTCAAAAAAGCTACCAAGACAATTTTCTAAACAACAACTGTTATCTTCCAAAGAATAACAATCTTTCTATCAACATTCCTTTTTTTCTTGGTGCCATACTTGTATGAGTGTTGTTTCTTTTATGTCATTTCTCTACTACACTATAATCTCAGTATGGGCAGAGGCCATATTTTTCTTCTTTTCAGAAACTCCATCATTTCTCATGATGAAGAGCCCAATATATATTTCCTTGGTTAATAAATTAATACGTGGTATTACATCTCAGCACAAACAAAAAGGTATTGCTGACACCATTCTGTGCCTCCCCACACAGCCAGCCCTTCCACGACTCATCTTTTGGGATGTGAATACCAGATTGGAACCGCAGTCCTTCTTTTGAGTGCAGTGTATATGGGGAGGATGCTTAAGACTAGGTTGAGAATCGCTGGTCTGCAGACCTGGGCATGGCTCCTTGATACAGCTGTGGCCACATCCACAGCCTCCATCCTGGAGCAGAGTTAAAGGCAGCAGGATGATAGTAGGAAAGCTAGATAAAATGAGAAAAATCACATGTTGAATTAGAATAGGTCCTTGGGGATGCAGAAAATACTAATGCGTGTAATGAACACAATGTGTACCATCCCCATCCCTGAGTGACCACTGGTACGTAGGACTACCAGGCCTCACAGCACTCTGTCAGGGACCACCTTGTCAACTTACACAACAAGCCACTATAAATATGAACTTCCAGAAGCATTATGTCCATCTTATATATGAAGAAACAAGGCTCAGAGGAAGCTTATCGAAGACCTGATAACTGAGAGCTCCAGAATCTAAGCCCTAGAAGATTTGACTGTTTTCTATCCTTCTCATGCTCTAAATCATGTTTCCACCATGGTTGGAAAATATAGGATTTTTTAACATCTTTTTGACCAAGTAAGAAATCACCAAGTATTTTCTTTAAATTGTTCTATGCAGTTCAGGTTAAATGTATCTATCTGTCTTCTCAAACATTTACCATGTCCTTATGGTGAACCATTTCAAAATCCTTTCCTATAGCTTGATGAAACGTACAGTACAACATTATTGTCTCCAGTCACCCTACTGTACAACAGCACATCAGAACCTCTTGCTTCTATTTAGTATAGAACCTGCCATAGTTTGGATCTTGAATGTCCTCAATAGCCCATGTACTGAAGGTTGCTCCCCAGCCTACAGGGTTACTGGGAGATGGGAGAACATTTCGAAGGTGGAATCTAGTGGAAAAAAGTTAGGTCATTGGGGTCACGCCCTGGAAGGAGATGTTGGGACCCAGCTCTTCTTATTTTCCTCTCTCTGCTTCCCAGCCACCATTAAGTGAGAAGCTTGCTCCACCTTGATGTACTGCCATGCGATAGGCCCAAGAGTAATGGGGCCAACTGATCGTGGACTGAAACCACCAAAACTGTGAGGCAAAACAAATCTTTTCTAAGTTGATTATCTCAGGTATTTTGTCACAGTAATGGAAAACTAGCTAACACTGCACATACTATTTAACCTCTCCACCCCTCTGCTCTCCCCAGCCTCTAGTAACCACCATTCGACTCTCAATTTCTAGATCAAGTTTTTTACGATTCCACATATGAGTGAAATCATGTAGTACTTGTCTTTCTGTTCCCAGGGATTTAACCCAGGGTCGTTCTATCTACAAGCTATACCCCCAGCCCCCCCCCTTTTTTTTTGCGGTACCGGGGATTGAACCCAGGGGCGTTCTACCTCTGCGCTACACTCCGGCCCTACTTTTTTATACTTTATTTTGAAACCAGATCTCACGAAGTTGTGGAGGGCCTCACTAGGTGGAAAGAGAGAGAGAGAGCGCTGAGGCTGGCCGCGAACCCGGATCCTCCGGTCTCCGCCTCCCAAAGTACTGGGATTACAAGCATGCGCCACCACACCCAGCATCCCCCAGCCCTTTTTTATTTTCTGTTTTGAAACAGAGTCTCAGAAAATTGCTAGGGGTCTCACTAAGTTGCTGAGGCTGTCCTCAAAGCTGTGATCCTCCTGTCTCAGCCTCCCGAATACTGGGATGACAGGTATGCACCACCACACTTAGCTGGATTTCAATCTTTTTATGGATGAACAGTATTCCATTGTGTATATATACCACATTTTCTTTATCCATTCATCAACTGATGGACACAGTTTGTTTCCATTTCTCGGCTATTGTGAATAGTGCTGCAATGGATGTAGGAATGCAGACGTCTCTTTGACATACTTATACCATTTTGTTGTAAGGAGGTTTGTGGTTCAAACGTTTGTACACAACCAAACAGACAAAACTGCTCACTAAACTGCCATGTATCCTTGTGGTTCATCATGATGTTTTGCAAAGCAGCACTGAACGTCCTCTGAGAAGGTTTCTAATAAAGTATCTTCTCAACACTGAAAATACTATAAATTATAAATAAAGTATATATTGCTTCTTATATTGGAAACCTAAAGTACTGAAGGGATTTATTTCGGATTTAATTCAGATACTCAAAATGGAATGGAGAATTGAAATCTTTCTATAAATAATCTTATAATAAATATAACTTTATTTACCTCCATTATCTAAATATTTAGGGGAAAGTAACTTTTTAAAATTTATTCACAATATCTAGAGGTTTCCCCAACTGCCCATTTTTATCCATTGGAACTAAGAATCCTTCTTAAAAAGTAAATTTTCTTAATGAACATGCTTTTAAAGACGAACAAATGACGATAATATAAAAGGTTTTGTGACTGGTATTGTATATGCTTGTTTTCACACTATCACACATCTTCCACATTAGAAATTATCTCTCTTTTGTATTCTAAGTTTTCTAAGCACATCTGTGATAGTCAATCTAGTTTGTCAACTTGACCTGATCATGACACACCCAAGATCATGTGACTTTGGGTGTGTAACAGCAGATTAAACAGAAAGCCTGCCCTGAATGTAGGCAGCAGGATTCTGATAGGTGCAGGACTTAGATAAAAGAGGGAGAAGCTGCGTAGAGCAATGCGTGACTCTTTTCCAAAGAAAACGCATCTGCTCTCGCCTGAGATCATCGGCCTCCGGCCCATAGAACTGGAACTTCGCCGTTTCTCTGAAGAGCTTCTTGATCTTCTGCTCTCGTCTGAGATCTTCGGCCTCCAGCCCTTCGAACTGAAACTTCACCATCGTTTCTCCGAAGAGCTTCCTGATCTTCACGTCTTGGACTGGACTGAATTAGTGGTTGCTCCGATCCTAAGACTCCAGCTCTTAGACCGCTTGACCAGCTACTGGTTCCTCTGACTCTCCACGTGCAGACGGAACTTGGGACTACATTGCTTCAAACTCTAAGCCCATCTGATAAATCCCTTTTTCAAATATACTCATTCTGTGAATTCTGTTAATCTAGTGAACCCTGTCCAATACAACATCACCTACTTTCCTTCAAGCGTCACTGGTGATAGGAAATAGTTGATACTGGCAATTGCAGGATAGGTTGAAAACGAGTAACACATGACTTCCAACGAGCCCAGTGCTTGCCGTTCATTTCATGTGGGCAGTATTTCCTTTATTTTCACTGGACATTTGCCTGCTCTCACAATACCATGCACCACACATCCTGTTTATTAGTTTAATGGAGTTTAACAAGGGGATTTATTTTATGTTTTTCTCTGTCCACCAAAATGCAATTTACTACTCCTATAAAAGGCAGCTTCCCCCCGTGTGTTCGCACCGTACCTCAGCAGGACTCTTCCTGTAACGTGAGATGTGACGTCCCTTCGCCTTGTCTGCCATCATCCACGTTGGTTTTCCCTTCATGGACATCGCCCAGCGGCAGTTTAATTGTCAAGTTGATTTAAAGCTTAACAACTTGTTCTATTCGTTTTTGGAGATTCAAAATATTTTTCAACTTTACATTTGGTGGATCATGTTCTTCACAGGAACCCACTTGCATCCAATTCTCTTGCGATGTATGAATCTGTGACCACTGTAGAGACTCTTATTTTAGATTTATAACTAACTCTCAGCAATGTGGAGGGAACACATCTTGCTTTAATGTAATTTCAACATAGTCCCTAGCACAGCTGCTTCAACAAACTACATACCATTACACTGATGTTCTATTTACAGAAAAGGTCTTATTATTTAGCATTTATGTAAACTGCTTGCCTGGTTCCCTTAGAGACCCATCAATCCAAACTAAAAATATGCCCTATCATTTTCCCTGATATTACCGCTACCAAGTCTCTAACAGTCCCGACATTCCTTGGTGTAAAATAAAGAGCACAGAATTAGAAGTACCGGCCCATGTGACACGGCACATGGCTAATGTACCTCCCCGGGGCTTAGGGATTATATTTTTTAAATTATATATATATTTGTTTCTCCTGGAGCCAATCATACTCTCTGAACAATGGTATGCAGGGACAGATTGGGAACACTGTTGAATTCATCCAAGTGTCTTCATCATTTCAAATATTTCACAACAATGATCCCTGGCCCAAGGCCATGTCCCCAAGACTCAAATAATCTTCCTTAATCAAAATAAAAAAGCCCTGTCTTCAGGCTCATCAACTTCCCAATTTTGTACTAGAAGAATAGCTTCATCTGGCTCGCCACATGGAATGTTGTTTTCCTGGCTCCAAATATCACGAACACTAAATTCAATTACATAATGGACCATGTGATGCGGATGCAGCTCGCGCTCTATGTGGGTCAGTGGGACGAAGTACAAATAGAATAATCAAAACCACAGTGAGTGTGGAGCGCTCATTTGGGCTTGTTAAGGAGGCAGTGAAGCAGGCTGTGGATACTATTAGAGTGACTCACTCTGATTCTATTCCGATCCTGTAAATGAGCTCTGGTAAGTGCAAGGATACATTGGAAGGTAAGGTAATAGCCAATCGGCAACAGAGAACTCCTATACCAAACCTCCTGCTGGACCACTGTCTTCCAGGTCTGGCACTCATCCCTGGTGAAATCAGTTTTACCAAGAAGGCAGGATAAAAGTAACACATTATGGTGCCTATGGGAAGGAGATGCTTGTGGCTCCTTTTGTCAAAAGTAACCATGGTAACAATGAGGCAGCATGGTGTAGTAGCACAACAAATGGAGTGAGTCTACATGGCTCACATCCTTCACTTAGCTGTTATTACCCATGTGATTGTAGGCAAAATACATAACGTGTCTGAACATCAATTTCTTTTTCTATATGGAATTGGAAGTAAAATACCGACTCCCCACACAGTGTTTTTGTGTGAAGATATCCGTAAGTCATCTAAGTAGTTTTTATTAAGCAGGCGGATTTAATTTCCCTGGCTGTTCAAGTCTTTATGCAGAGCCTATTCCTATGAAGGTGGAGAAGCCACCCCAGTTAGGGTGACCAACCACCCTGGTTTGCCACTGACTAAAAGGTTTCACAAACATGGGATTTACAGTCCCAGACCTGGAAAGTCCTGGGCAAAGACCCAACCAACCTGAGCTGGTCACCCTTAGTCAGTTCTGATGAAAGTACTAGCTCTGACAAGTATTCTTTGTACTAGGTAACAACCACAACAAGAGAGCTGGAAATGTAATTATTAATCAATACAACTACCTGAGAAGTAGAAACTTCAAAGTGCATTCAAACCTTTATGAAGGGCAGAGAATCCTTTCTCCATAAAGGAGACTCTAAGAAAGAGATAGGGACTAATATTTTTTTTTCTACTCACTATGGTTTTTTACAGCTGTCCTTTTGTTTCACTATTAACAGAGTGGTTGCTAAGACAGTCCGTTCTGGATGGGAGCAGAGACAAGACACTGATGAGACTGCTATTACTCTCTGCTATGCAGCCATCTGCAGGGAAAACTATTTCCTGATTGTCTTTCTCCTATGGGTGGTCACAGGAGTAAAAGGAAAAACAATGGGAGTGAGAAAGGGAGAGCTGCAAATCACATCTGTCTAAGGGACCAGGGGAGGTTGTTTTCTATTTTGTTTTTGTTTCACATTATTATATTTTATATATTATGAAAGCATCTGTCACCGTTGTGACATCTTCAAAAGGCGATTTCATGAGAAGATTTAGACTTACAATATCAAGACTATTCATTTTCTACGTTCATCACAGTGAAAGGTTTCCTGGTCTCTGCCTCTCCGGTCGTCCTTTGGCAGCTAGAGAGGCCTTTCCACCCCCCTACCTTCATCCCTGACGCTGCTCAAGAGAGAAACCACAACAGTTGCCTCTTAATGGCTTAATGGCTTGTGAACAGAATTCACAAAACTGCAAAGAGATCCAGTTCCTTCTTGCAGGTAGCTGAGTGCTTTTTACCTACCGAAACAACTCTACTTCTCTTATTATGCCGGATACTAATATGTTGAAAATGAAAAGAACTCTCTACAAATAATCATTTTTTCTTGGTGGGCATGTGAAGTTTTCCTTTTCAAAATATTTAGCAAGTAACAGTAATAATTATAATTATATACTGATCATATAGCAGATGCTAGGTTAATTGCTTGCCTATATTATTTCAATTATTCTTTACAACTATAAGCTATTCCAGACAGAAAAGGAACCTGGGTCTCACAACGATACAGTAACCTTCCCAGCTTTCACTGATAAACAGCAGAACCCGGCTTTGAACTCAAAGATGACTGGCTCTAACACCCACACTCTTACCCACACATTGCATTTTCCTGATACTTAAAAGGATCTGTACTAGACACAATAAGACATACAGCATGAATAATAAAGCATAGTGTCTGTCTGCTATAGAGCAAAATGCCCTCTTTTTTCCCTAAGAAAAGGACCTGACTCTAAGACTTCTCTCCCAGTCAGGGTCCTAAGTGCACAGGTTACCTTCTCCTTTCAATCTCTTTCTTCTGCCTGATCCTATTTACTCTCTCCTCTCTCTTTTCTTTTCTTTTCTTACAGTTGTTCTTAATGCCCCTGCCCCCCCAACAAAAAGCCTCAATAACTGTGTCAATCAATATTCTCACTGTTGTAATACAAACCACCTGACCATCACAATTGAGAGGAAGATTATTCGGGCGTGGCAGTGCACGCTTGTAATACCAGTACTTGAGAGGCTGAGACAGGAGCATCACAGGTTCGTGACCAGCCTCAGCTACTTAGTGAGGCCCTCTGCAACTTAGTGAGACCCTGTTTCAAAATAAAGAATAAAAAATAGGGCTAGGGGTGTAGCTCGGGGGTAGGATGCCCCTGGGTTCAATCGCCAGTACTGCAAAAAAAAAAAAAATCATTTGGCCAAGTTTCTCCATCCCGAAGGAAATGCATATTCCCTAAGAAAGGAACCAAGCCACAGTTAATTCCGTGTTGGCAGGGCCTCCAAGGAGAGGCTTAGTCCTCCTCCACTGCGGCTTCCATGTTCCTGTATGATGAGTCTCAGAGAAGGAGCAGAAATGCAGCCAGGAAAGGGGAGATTCTCAACTGAAAATCTTGTCTATGTTCTCTAGAGAACAAAAATCAACAGTAAGAGATAACTTACATTCATTCTATTAAAAAAAAACTACATGATGCAGCTATGAAATAGAATGACTTATTTATATATGTTTGTGTATGCATGTATTGTGTGTGTACATAAGAATTAATGTGAAAAGCCATTACATAGTAAGGGAAAGCTATCAAAGAATACTTTTCTGAGCATGGTATTGATTACATCATTTTTAAAATCCATTTTTAAAATTCTGCTGGGCATGATGGTGCACGCTTGTAATCCCCGTACTTGGGAGGCTTTGACCGGAGGATCCGGGCTCACGGCCAGCCTCAGCTACTTAGTGAGGCCCTCCACAATTTAGTGAGACCCTATTTCAAAATAAAGAATAAAAAATAGGGTTGGGGGTGTAGCTCGGAGGTAGGATGTCCCTGGGTTCAATCCCCAGTACCGCAAGCAATAAATAAATGAATGAATGAATGAATAAATAAATAAATAAATAAAATCCAGATTTGTATATGTGAACACACAGAAAACACTTCAGTAAAGTGTTTGTTATAGTTAAATATAAAATATCCCCTGAAGAGTTCACTTATTAATGCTTGGAGCTGATGTAATTGAGTCATGAGGGTTGTAATCCCAGAAGTGGGTGGTACCCGGTAGGGTGTGGCTAGAGGAGGTGGTCCCTGGGGGTGTGGCCTTGGAGATTATATATGGCTCCTCCTCCCCCTGCTCTCTCTCTTGCTTCCAGCCTCCATGATGTGAGAAGCACAGCCCATGTGCTCTCCCTGTCTCCTCCCCCTACCATGCCCTGAGATCCACAGTCCCTGACTTCAGATGGACTGAACCAGAAACCGTAAGAAAACAAATAATGTTTCCTCTAAGTTACATGATCAATCTTTTAGATTATAACTGCGAGAATGCTGTCTGGAACAGTGTTCATGTGTATTATTTCTGGGGGAGGCAGAGGGATTAGGGAGGGTGCAAGGGAGTGTAGAAAATATCTGAATAACACTCTATGCTTGTAGGTTAGTTGCAATGTTAAAAAAAGAGTTTGAAAACTTTGTCTCTGCTCTTATCACACTGTCCCATTTGTGTCCTCATACGTTTTTCATACCTGTGTAGCAAATATAAGCGGATGGTCTCAGCTTCCCATTTTACACACAGAAAGATTGTGCAAATAAGTTGGGCGAACTACATTTCTCAACAGTTTTCTCTGGAGGTTAGTAGTCATGCACACCCACCAGCAATCCAGATGTGAAGCTCTGAGGTCATGGCCATATGTGCTGTGGCCCCAGGAATTCTGGGCAGTCATTCCTGTATTCATCAAGTATTTTTCGCACTTAGTATATGCCGTACAAATACTGGAAGAGCAATGAACGAAGCACAGCAGTGCTTTCATAGACCACATTCTAGCAGGGTGAGAGACATAATAAGTTCTTTTTTAAAAACAATAAGTGAGTTCTATTGATTAAAAATCTTGCAGAGTAAGAGAATGCAAGGTGACCAAGAGCAATTATTTGAGGTACATTGGTCAAAGTAGACTTCTCTAGTATTTATAGGGGAACATAAATAAATTAGAGTGGGGAATGGGGAGAGTATGCCTGTGACTAAGAATGTTCCAGATAAAAGAAATGGGTTCATACCCTGACATATATCAAAATGTATAATTACAATGCACCAATAAATGAACATAAAAAGTTAAAAAAAAAGAAATGGCAGTAAAGCCCCAGAAATGAAAACATACTTGTTATGTTCAAGGAACATCCAGGACTTTCTTGCAGCTGATGTTAAGAAAAACAAGTGGGAGATGACATTAGAAAGACAGTAGGAGGCTGTGTTTCATAATCATAAGGACCATAATAAAGTTGAGGAGGCCGGGCGTGGTGGCGCACGCTTGTAATCCCAGTACTTTGGGAAGCGGAGACCGGAGGATCCGGGTTCGCGGCCAACCTCAGCGCGCATGCGCGCGCGATCGATCGATTGATCAATCGATCTATCTCTCTCTCTCTCTCTCTCTCTCTACCTAGCGAGGCCCTCCACAACTTCATGAGACCCAGTTTCAAAAATAAAGCATAAAAAAATAGGGCCGGGGGTATAGCGCGGAGGTAGAACTCCCCTGCGTTCAATCCCCGGTACCGCAAAAAAAAAAAAAAAAAAAAAATTAAAGTTGAGGAAGGAAACAGTTCAACTAATGCTTTGGGAATATATAAAGGTATCACTACCAGTGTCGCTAGCATGTACAAGGAGGGAGGAGGGGGTAGTAGGGTGGGATGTAGGGGGAAGTCCATCAAGAGCTGTGGGCATGTGTGTTTGTATCACACTGAACCTCACTATGATGTATAATTGCAATGCTAATAAAAGTCTATAAAAAAGTCAAGGTTAAGATGTGTGATCACAAACTTGAAAGAGACAGTCAACAAGGTTGTCTGTTTTTTTTTTTTTAGACCATATTTTCTAGGTCTGTGAGTTTTTCCAAGAAGGAAAGTCAGTCAAAGAGAGCAGATTATTGAAGTTATATGCAAGGACTGGAATTTGAAACTGGATAAGGGTAAAAGTGATGGCATAGCCGGATGTGATGGTGCGTGCTTGTAATCCCAGTACTTGGGAGGTTGAGACAGGAAGATCACAGGCTCGAGGCCAGCCTCACAACTTAGTGAGACCCTGTTTCAAAATAAAAATAAAATAGACCCGGGGTTTGTGACTCAGAGGTAGAATGCCCCTGGGTTCAATCCCCAGTACCCCACACACGCAAAAACATGATGGTATAAAGGAGGTAGTGGACAGTGAAAACTTGTTAAGGTCAATGGATTGAATGTTCTGGTAGGGTGAGGAACAGTTGGATATGTTATTAACTAGCATGTATTAGCAATGGAAATATCAAAGGTAATTAAAGAATAGGATGCTTAACATTAAATTTTTGGGGGGATAACATTTTTTGTAATGGTGACTTCTAGGATATGATTAAGAAGACCTGGAGGTAGAAGTAGGGTTGGTAGTTTGATTAAAATAACCTGTCCTAGACTGTTCAAACTTCTATAACAAAATACCATAAGATGGGTCGTTTCTAAATAACAGAAATCTATTCCTCACAACTCTAGAGGTTGGGGAAGCTGGCATCTCCTCACTGTGGCCTCTCATGGTGGAAGGGCTGAGCTAACTCATGGGGTACTCTTTTATAAGGGCACTAATCCATCCATGAGGGCTCTTTCCTCATGACTTAATTGTCTCCAAAAGGCCCTACCTCCTAATAACATCGCTTTGGAGAGTAAGTTTCCATTTATGAATTTTGGGGAGACACAAATACTTTAAGCATAGTCGACCCTAAGGGTATTGTCAGGGGTGTGGGAAGTACATGATCATGGCTTAGGAAAATTATAGAGAAATTTGAAGTGAAAAAAAAGGGTAGTCTGAGGGCTTGAAAGTGGAATGGGTGCTATGTAGATCCTCTCTTTTAACTCCAAGATCTAGAAGGTGTCACTGCAGATTGGGTCAAAGTCACTATCAGATCTCTTCTTTGGGAACCCTTCTCTATTAGCACTTGAAGAGTAAGCAGAGAAGAAAAACCAAAGTCGCTGGTTGTCTCCATTAGTGGAGAATGAAATTGTTTTGAAATGGGGAAAAAAACAAAACATACTAGTACACTGATCACCTGAAAGGAAAGACGGAAGGCAGCATATTCAGCGTGTTGGAAAGAACTTCAAAACTAACTGAGGCAAATTCCAGGAGCCATCAGCAACACTGATGACCTTCCTCATACTACAGAGGAACGCTGCTAGCCAGCACCACACACATTGTTGTTACAGCTTTCAGTTGAAGGATTTTAGGTTTTTTGGGTTTTTTCTTTGACTCCTTTCCCTCCTAAATTTCTCAAAGATCAATGGTTTTCCAATAGCAATTAAATAGAAAACAATCACATAGTAATAGTCTACATGCATGTATCATGTACCAGGTTAAAAACTTAGTATCTAGGACCTTATTTTATGTCTACAGTATTCAAAGGAAGTAGAAAGAACTGAAACTTTCATTGCTACAGATGAGGAAACTGAGGTTCTGGAATTAAATAATTTTCCCTGTTCATGTAACTATTCAGAGGCAGAACTTGAACATGAAATTTGACGTCTGACTCTAAAACCTATGCTCTTAACTGCTATTCTTTACTGCTAAAGTCTTCATGAAATAAGGTAAAAAAGTCACCAAGAATGCAAAAGGAATCATAAAACAAAGGCAGGAACTTTTATTAAGCAATGATTTGCACACTTGTGTTATTAATCAGAATAAAAACAAAGTATGAAGTAGATAAAATGATTTCCAGGGACTTACCAGGCAACGTGGTCAACAATAATTCTCTACAACACAGCACTCGGTGTTCTGTGAAATGAACATTCTAGTAGGCTTACCTTAGGAGGCATTTTTGCGTGGTGATGTAGGCATCACTCTTATTGTTCCTCAGATGTTGGGAACATGTACCCCATCATCAACAACTATACAGGATATATGGCAAAAAGATTTTGATAATTCATTAAATGCAAAGCTTTGGCAGCACATATGGGGAAGTGTTTATAAGGCAGTTTGGGAAACAAGACTGCCACAAATTCAGGTTAATATTCTTCCCAGAACCTGCTGGTCCTCTTCCAGATAGGGTTATAAACAGATGCTTCGTTTTGGAAATGCTGAAAACACAGAGCTGTTATTCTTTGCTGCATCAGTGGGGACCTGATCTTTGCACAACGACCTGAGTCTAATTCCGCTTTTTATCAATACTAGGTCTTGGGATGGGTAATTCTAGAACATAGCACATTATCAGCAAAGCAATAATACATACTTTATTTTGAGCTCTGCAACCAATATTTTGAACCAGGAATGAACAGTGCCCATACTCCAGCCACTAAGGAAACTGCCGGGACGGGATTATGACTGAAGCATTAGATGGAATTTAAATCGTTTTAATAAGGCAGAACCTGGACTCCTCGCTGGTTCTTGACCAATAGGCTTTGCCAAAGAATCGACTTCATTTCACATTTTGCCTCCAAATTTTACCTCGTGTTATACAGGAGAGTGTTATTATTTAAATTATACGAGCTGCCCTGGATTTGCCAAGAGCTCTGTGTCACCCTCTTCACAGAATAAGCTAGCTGACTGCTGGTCGGCTTTTAACGGGAGTCGAAAGAGGAAGACATTGCTTTCTCTTTAAGTCCTTGGTGTCAAGAGAATTCGGGGACCCCAAGGAATAGCTAGACCTAAAACTACATACAGCCCTGCAGAGTTTTGAACTGGTGAGCTCCTCCTGGCTTACTCTCTAAAAAACTTCAAGTGGTGCCTCTGTCCATGAGTAACCAGCAGGGGTGGGGCTGCCTGGCCACACCAGCCTGCCCTGGTGCTGGGACAGGGGCTGGTCATGGGACAAAACATGGCTCAGAACTCCTTGGAAGGGAGAGCTGTTTCTTCTGTCGGCCCAAGACGGCTGCCATGGGAAGAAGAGGGCATTTCTGGGGAACAGTGTGCCCCTCTGTCCACTCAGGACTGTAGGCTGCTCTGGCTCCAGCCTCCGAGAGGTTCATGGTAAGAAACCACCCTCACTGCTGTCAAGTGAGCTGCTCATGTCCAGAGAGCTGCAGGTCTCGACCATCATGCTCCACGCACTTCCTGGGAAGGAATCTGATTCCTGAGTCACACACAATCCTGAATCATGCGGAAGAGAGGTACAAGAAGGAGAAGCAGGCTCCAAGGGCCTGGGATCTTGGAAAGAGAACTTTAACACAACCCAAATTATTGAGTTCTTAGATTGGGTCAAGCTTTGTGCTAACTGCTTTATATCAATTATTTAACTGAAGCCTCACGATAAACCGCATGAGGTAGGAATTATTAGTCCCTTTTGACAGCCCCATCAGTCACGTGTTGAAGTTAACAGCTTTCAAAACACAGCTCGACCGAAACCTGACTGATGAGATTGCTCCTCCGTTAACCAAATTCTCTTCACTGGAGTCCTGCACAGACAACTCAGGATTTTCAGGAGCACAGTCCTAGTGTGCGCCAGCTGGCCCCACAGGCAGCCAACATTCTTTGGGCTGCACAACCGTGATGGGAAGCTGGAGCCCAGCCCTCTGCACAGCTGGCTCATGAGCAAGCCTCTATTTTCCCCCTGGAACTCCTTCTGTCTGCAGCTTAATGATGTTCAGTCCATTTGTTAAATCTGGCCGGACTGTAAATGAGAATAATGCTTTGCATGTCTACCAAGCTTCTTATCAGAAAAATCTTAAAGGATCTCACAAATTCTGTCAACTACCCACCCTCTCTTTCTAGTTCAGGTATTTCAACCGTTTGGGAAATAAGTAATCAGCAGTGCAGATTTAGTCATTTTTAAGGTTGTAACAGTCACTTCCTCAATGGAAGAGTGAAGCGCCGATGGCCTTTACTGGGGCAGTTGGTAGCAGAGCCTGCGTTTCTAGACATTAGGAAAGCTCTAATATAAGCTTTAACAGAACAATGCCTCCTTGTTCACCACATCACAATCTGTGACTCTACTGTGGTACTTCCAAACCATAATTTCCTCTTCATGCTGATTAAGTAGCTTCCATTGGGAGCAGGGGAGACAGTGATGGCCATACCCCATACCCTAAAGACCACAATCTGGAACATTCCATCCCATTGCTTTGCATGAAAATGAATGTGTTAGAGCTGGCGTGGTGGCTCACGCTTGTAATCCCAGTGCTTGGGAGGCTGAGACCGGAGGAGGATCCAGGTTCTCAGCCAGCCTCAGCTACTTAGTGAGGCCCTCCGCAACTTAGTGAGACCGTTTCAAAATAAAGAATAAAAAATAGGGCTGGGGATGTAGCCCGGAGGTAGAATGTCCCTGGGTTCAATCCCTAGTACTGCCAAAAAAACAAAATGAATGTGTTAGTCTCATTTTATATTCACATGGATCACAAGGATTTCTATATGAAAATTTGACCACTGACCTCAACCTCCCAAGGTGTTAGGAAATGTACCCTGAAGCTGAACTGCCTGGGTTTAAATTTCAGTTCTATCAATGCCATCTTCATGTCTTGGGCAAGTTACTCAAACTTTCTTTGCTTCGGTTTCACCATCCATCAAATGGGAGTAATAAAATAGTTCCTACTTCAGAGATTTGTTGGTGAGAATTAAATCAGTTAAAATGACCAGAATGTGGCTAGAAAAGCGGATGGCAGAGACTGTGTTCAGGAGAGTCTGGGAGACTCCATGAGAAAACAGAGGCCACACGCACTACATTCTGGCAAATAACTTATCAGCATTTTGCCTGTGCTCTGAAACTTTGTGAGGCCAAATTTATTTATTTATTTTTTTAACGTGTTTTATTGGTGCATTGGAGTCTTACATCGCAATGAATATCTATTTGATGTTGACATACATGCACACAGCTCTTAGTGTCCCCCCCCGCCTCCCCCCACCTGTATGAAGTACCAAGAATGATGTTGGTATATTTTCACATGTACATATTATTTATGAAAGTAATTCCATTAATTCCCTTCTTTCTTGCCCTCCCCCTTCCCTTGTACCACTTCCCTT